>BJKM01000023.1:365000-405000 GCA_015082035.1 Chaenogobius annularis | reverse complement strand
TCCAGCCACGACTCCGTAAAATTGAGCAAGTTTGCGGACGACACCACTCTCATCTCGGACGGGGATGAGTCTGTCTACAAGATGGGAGGTGGACCGGCTGGTGTCCTGGTGCAGCAGTAACAACCTGGAGTTCAACGCCCAGAAGACAGTGGAGATGATCGTGGACTTCAGGAAAGTCACAGCCTCCCAGCCCCCCTTCACCATGACAGACTCCCCTTCACCAAGGCGGACTCCTTCCGCTTCCTCAGCACCACCATCACCCAGGACCTCAAGTGAGAGCCCTCCATCAGCTTCCTTATCAAGAAGGCCCAGCAGAGGATGTACTTCCTGCGGCAGCTGAGGAAAGTCAAGCTGCCAGCGCAGATGATGGTGCAGTTTTACACGGCCATCATTGAGTCCATCCTCACCTCCTCCATCACCGTGTGGTACGCTGGAGCCACAGCCAGGGACAAACAGAGACTACAGCGCATTGTGCGTTCTGCTGAGAAGGTGATCAGGCTGCAGACTTCCATCTCTGCAGGACCTGTACGTCTCCAGGGCTCTGGGACGAGCAGGTCAGATCACAGCTGACCCTTCTCACCCTGGACATGGACTATTTGAACCACTCCCCTCAGGCCAGGAGGCTACGGTCCATCCGGACCAGAACCTCCCGCCACAAGAATAGTTTCTTTCCCTCTGTCGTTAGACTCATGAACACTTCTTAAACACCTGTCACTTTAACTTTCAATCCAATCACTCAGTCACTTTCTGCACTCACAACTGTACATTTTATTGTAATTCTTGTGTACATAGTAATGCCTATTTTTATTTTTATTTTATACTATAGAAATTTAATTGTTTCTTAATGCATGCCCTTTGGATTGAATATATGTTGTTTTATAGTGTATTGTATAGTGTTCCTATGTTTGTGAATTTTGTTCATTGACAATGGCAATAAACCCTTTCTGATTCTGATTCTGATTCTGATACTGTTGCTTGTACGTTTCTATTGCATCCTTATTCTAAGTGAAATGTGATTCCAGCAGTGTGAGCCCGCGCCATGGTGATCCACAATGAAGCGGTGGCCAGATGAAAAGTTGAACGGTTCTAACTGTGGACAGGTGACAGCACATAGAGAGCGGAGAGGCGCTCTCATTCATTATGTAAAGTCAGCTTGTGCTCGGACCAAGGCAGTCACAAAGTCTATTTGGCACTGGAAATAAATACATAGATATTTTAGACTGTCATTATTGCTGTTAATATGGTTAACTTGGGTTTAATAATAAATATAACAATACTTTGAAATAAAAAAGAATATTAGAATAGCAATCTCAGGCCACCTGGGCAGCCCTGGTAAATTATAAAAATTAAATAAAATATGCTTAATTTTAATGCAGTGAAAATAATCGCTATATTCCCTTTAAAAAAATTATGTTTTTTGGAAAAAATTGTTCAGTCCCCATTTGGAGCTAGCCCAAAGCTTTTGCAGTCAGTTGAAAAGAGCACTTACGATTCGACAAGAAGCTCAGTAATAAGGACTACCATGTTTGACCATATCTTCTTTACCATTGCAAGAGGCCAATGTCAACAGTTATGTATTGAGAAGATTTTTAAACAGTGTAAAAAACATTAATTTTTTTATTGCGTAAACCATACAAACTAGGATTGGTCCTGTACATTCATTTATTGAACAGTACCCTGAAAAAGACAGGATCTAAGTCTGCTCCAATAATTACAAAGATAGCGGGCCCAGTGCTCTTCCCTGAGGTACCTCTCTGTCCCAGCGTATATTGTATAAAGACTGTTCTATCAGCGCAGAAAGGGCTCCGGCTTCTTGTAAATTAATTTGGGGTCTGTGTCAGTCCTGGGCCCTTGTGTTGCCTTATCTACCGGTGTAATATGGAGCGGAGAGGCTGCAGGGAGACAGAGAGGGAGCGGAAGAGAGAAAAAGCCAAAAGGGAGAGAGTGAAGAAGCTACAGCTGTGCAATAAGAATCGTTTTTAAATCTTACAGTGTTTTTGAGACATTTATAACCACCTACGTCCAGTTTACCAGGATTATAACAGGTGTTGTGCTATGACCGAACCAGTGAACTACAGTGGGTCTGAGCAAGGGCTGCAAGGTTTAAGACTGTACGCCACAAAGAAACGCGCATAAGACCTGGACTAAATCAAGACCAAACCAGGATCCATCCCAGGTTTAACCGAAGATCGTTTTCTAAATCATATCTATATTTTGAGTCTTGCTTTTTTTTACTTATGACAGTTTGTAAGCTCACAATATACATACAACGGCTGGGCAAAATGTGCAAAGGACTTTAACTGACACTAGCCTGTGTATTTGGAAAAAAATTATTAAAGATTTCAAATATAAATGTCATTACAGTGTCTCATTTTTGCACAGGACCTCCGTGACTATATACAAGTTTAGACTAGCGCTACAACGGAACAAAGCTCAACCCAAGAAGACCAATATCTGTGTCGTTACTACACCACAATCAATCTAAACCAATTCTAAACCAGTATTTTTGAAACGGTCGCTTTTAGCATCTTGCTCTTTTCCTTAATGTTTTAAGAATAAGAAAATAAATTGCAGTAGGCCTATAGTCTATTCCTACAGAGTATAAGTAACTGATGAACCAGGTTTAGACTAGGACTAAGCCAGGTCAAGACTCAAAGTAAACCATAACGTGCTCGTTTAATCACTTAACAAGGTCTAAATCAGAACATAACATAGGACGATTAAAAGACTTAACCAGGTTTTACCCAGGACTATTTTTAAACAGTAGCTCTTTCTCATCTTTCCCCATTTCTTTAATGAAGACTTGTGAGCTCATAACATAGACAAAAGGTGTAGTGTGTAAAGGAGTTTCCCTTACACAGGCCTATACATTCAGAAATAGCCTGGTTTAAGAATGTAGAAGCCAAAATTGCAATATAGTCTTATTTCTACCATAGCTACAAGTTAGCAATAGGCAGAAGCAATACAAGACCAGTGATAAGTGAATTCTATTTCCCTTTCTTGGTGCGCACACAGGCTATTTGTCATCCGGACTGGACTGTATGTGAGCAGCCTTCACCTTTCAGCACAATTTGTCCCTGTGTCACAGCATAGCGGATAAATCTTCCCCCGATGTTCCCCTGCGTTTAAGTCCGCCCCCCCATTACCTCTCACGATCACATGGTCCCGACAAGCGCGCACCTCTGACCTCTTCAGTGTTTGGTGATTAACCCTTCACCTGCCGCACACAGACACTATTCCCTAATGGCAGAAATAGCTGTCCCTGTTTTTGTATAGGGCGAGCGCTTTTTCTCTTCTTTACAGTTTCATCAACTTGTATAAATTCTTCTTATGCATTAAAGTAGACATTTTTACAGCAATGTTGGAAAAATAAGTCACTTTATGTATACTTGCAAGGAACATCTTCGGAAATAGAACATTTTTTTTCTTTTTTTTTTTTTATGTTTTATTTAATTCTCCTTACAAAACATTCCCATTTATCAGTTTCAATTAGCTAAATTATGACATTTATAGATTAAGGACTATTTTACGTTCATGGTAAGAAACAAAGATAATCGATATAAATAATGTCACAATTGCTCAAAAACATTTAATATTGAATAATTACTTGTGATCTTCTCCCTTATTTCCCATTGTGGCATAAATAAAGGTTTAATTATGTCATATGTTTGCCATACATCCTACTGACCATTGACCTACTTTTGACTCCAGCGTGATCCCAGTTTAAAATGAAAACGCCACAGACTTTAGTAGAAACTGCCATGTTTAATATTGTATTATTTACTAAGTATTTTTCCCTTTGCCTAATATTTTCCTGCGACCACATCCAAACTCTCGTCGACTTGTACAACCCTGCAGTGATGAAAGCTCACGTCTTTAGTTTGCCTTGGACGAGAATCATTTGTGGCTCAGTGAAAGAGTAGAAGGGAAAATAAAAAGACAGTTTAAATTAATAGAGATGTGTTCCTAAAACCGTCTTATTTACACAGTTTTTCGACTGCCAAGGCTTGTTGCTTTAAAGTCCAACTCCACTGAGATTTAGCTGCTGCAACAGTTTTGGACTTGCTTTGAGCCTTTACACCAATGTTTTCATAACAGGAACAGCTAAATTATTAAAAAGGAGAGATGAGGTTGTTACTAGAGTCAATAGACAGTTATTACAGTGGCGTGTTGTTAAAGAAGACATTTATAAGATTATGTTAGTATGGAAAAACTTACAGTAAAAATGTATAATTAACTAATAAACATTTTTGGATGCTTATATTGGCTATATTAAAAAGGTACTCTGTATACAGTAACTCACCTTCTGGTGGAGGGCACTTGCTTGTCTTGCATTACCAACAAAGTCCCACAGTATAGCATTACACTTATCTTTCTAGCGTTTATTCAATTACCGGCGTTTTAGAGAGGAAACGGCATCAACTGCATGAACTTTTTGCCTCCATGGAGATAGAGACGATTAGTATACTTTTGAACATTCCAGACAAAGCAATAAGATCTTCATGGAAATAAGTACATGGCGGACCCCTCCACTTGAAAAGTTACAAAGTGCACCTTTAACTCTGTATGGGTGGGCGATATGACAAAATATATACAGGCAACCACAAATTCAAGCAATAATATAAAATCATGAATTAAGTACTGTATGTAAAATTATTGCTGCATGATTGACGACTCTATCTGCTTCTATTATAGCAATACACCAATTATACTACGGCTGCGGATCGTTGTCAAAAGTATCGAAAATCAGATACTAATCTATAACCAAATCTAGAATCAAAACCAGATAATCATTTGAGTAGCAATACTTTAAAAATCCTAATAACAGGACAATATGTGACCTTTAAAGAACAGTTTTAGAATTATTTGATCTTAATTCAAACTAATAAAAGACCATAACGTTTTAAAAAAGTATATTGTCTAAAAGCTTGAATTGAAGTATTTTTTTACGCAGTGTGATATAGAAATCAGAATTGAGAATTGAGTCATGATACTTGAAGTTTATAATATCATGACAACAGCAACTGCAAGATGTATGTCAAGTGAATCAAAATTGCAATTTCTATTGTTGAAATTAGCGGATTGCAAAGAGTAAGACAGCAGTTATTTCAGTCCTTTGCAAGCAACCAAATATCCTTTGTTATTGTGTCTAAAACCTGTTAACCCTGAAGTTTAGATGTTCCTGAAAATCACTTTATATTTGTCTTCTTTTGTCTGTTAATGCTCCTGGACGGGTTTAAAATGTGCACTTTGAACTGAATCAAACTATTAAAAATGTAAAGCGCAAATCTAATCATAATCACAATGTTTGACAGAAAAAGTGCATTTAAACATTTTGACAAATGCAGTATGCATTCTTCTATTTAATATAAAAAATAAACAGTCTGAACAAGCACAGAACAATGGGTAGAACTAGCTTGTGTGCGTTTTGACCATATTTAGATATCTGGCACTGGTCCACGCTGGCAAAAACAACCCAGCCTCTTCCAGCAAACGAACAATAAGACATACATCATCTATTGTGGCCCATCGGAGCTGAACACATGAAAAATGAGTGCTACTCCCTTCAAATGAGGATTCCAAATTCAACCTTTGTCGCACATTTGTTTTTTTACATTGTTTTTCTGTCTAAACAAAAACAGACATGAGCTGCTATTGTTGTTGATTAGCCTGGATCATTTACGGATTAATAGACTGAATTCTTGCATTGTATCCTAGTTTTTAAATATCACTTTGCCAGCAACTATTAGGCACAAGTCTGAATTACAAGATTTCAGCAAAACCCACTCACTCATGTCTGAAATAAGTAAGTCTCTGCTGCCACCTGGAGGACATTTACTCCACAATTCGGATTTGGATTTAAGGTTTACTACATATTAGCCACAACAGGGTTTTTTTTAAACTATACTTACCTTTTTGCTTTTACTATACTTACCTTTTTGCTTGAATAGTTCGCAGTTGTGTCGTTTCCTTGTCTTTTAAGCGCAGACACATCACCAAACTTCACTAATTAAACAGGTTAAATGACAAACAGAAAGGATAAATTACTATAACGTTGCACACTAAATAAACTACCATTCACACAACCTCGTCTTGACTTAGCTTAGTAGCATCATTTAGCCTAGCAGTAACAATTAGCAATTCATTTAGGCTTGTGTCTCTCATTTTGGCAAATATGCAAGTCGTGCGACCAATTTGCATCTGAAAACATCTCATAAATGTACTTTTTCAAACTTGACATTATAATTTACATACATTTTTAAAGCATTTTTATTCCATTTCCTCCTTGAACGGGCTCTCTCACCTGTTAGCTTCTTCCGCCCTCGTGCCTCGTTCGTAAACCAATCACACGCGAGAATACAAAGACACAGCAGTGATTAGTCGGACCTTAATATACAGTTGTTTGTATTCTGTTTTATGAATGAATTTGCTGTCATTTTCAAAAGTAATGTGTGTGTGTGTGTGTGTGTGTGTGTGTGTGTGTGTGTGTGTGTGTGTGTGTGTGTGTGTGTGTGTGTGTGTGTGTGTGTGTGTGTGTGTGTGTGTGTGTGTGTGTGTGTGTGTGTGTGTGTGTGTGTGTGTGTGTGTGTGTGTGTGACAGCACTTGCAGCACTGTGAGCACAAGACAAATTTAAAGGATTTTTTAATTAATGTCTTCAATTTAGAGTATTAAGACGCTCGTGTTGTAAGAAACACAACCAGCTGGAGGCGCTGTTTAGACGTGTACAGACCAAATAACTTGCATCCTTCTTTTATGGTACAGCCGTTGACAGTATATATAAGTGTATATAAGGGGTACAGCAGTCAGCGGTGTCAATTAGAAATATTTGTATAGGTTATATTTTTATATATTTTAATATAACCTACACATTTTTATCAACACCCACCCACATATTTTTTTTTCTAGCCTCTCCAGTGTTTGGGAATCCTTGAGAGTGGTCCTGGTTGCCAGTAGTAACTGTCTCTTGAAGATGAACACGTCGGGTGAGACTGACCTTAAAATCAAGGAGCCCATCAGTGACGTAATAATCAAAATAATCAAAATACCCAGACATTTCCCCCCTAACCTTGTCTTGTTACTTTGATAGTATAAAGTACTGTAAAGGCTTATAAAGATTCTCAAATTGTACTTCATAATTGTTCAGCCTTATGTGACCACAGCGCAGCCACACCCACGAGCACAACGCAATTGATCTAATAAAGTGAATTGTTCCAGCCAGTATAAGTATAAGTATAAGGACCGCAGCACTTAATCCTCTTTAACGTGACTTCCACTTCTCAATTTAACTCTTCATTCATTTTCACCAAATTTCCTTCAAAATATAACAACAATCGAGTCTTTTTTTATTTTATTTTATTTCGCAAAATGTAGAAACACATTTTTTATGGCAACTTTTATCATAATCCAGCTATAAAGCAAGTGAACAAACAGTATATTTCGTAGCCTACAAGTCTAATAAGTAGTGCGTCAAAACATGGACTTTTATTACGGTGAAATATCAACGTGCGTACTTCCGGATTGGATTGCGGTTCACTTTACGCACGGCTGGGTTTACGTCCCTCCGCTCCGTGCGCACTGCCCGTCTCTCGCCCTGGATTCTGTGGCTGACGGAGCGATCCACGCCTTTGACACATGCCTACAAACACTTTCGGAAGTCTATCGGGGTCTTCACATCACCGACACGTTCATCTCTCACGTCTCTGATTTGGTAAGACTGACAATAGTGATGCATTTATTATTATTATTTCTTTATTTTTTGTCCCATTTTCGTTGGCTCAGAAAGTCGCGCACCGTTGTCATCCATCCATGTCCACGATGTGTCAGATATTTAAAAGCTATTGCAATGAAATACGATCACAGTCCTTTATGGCCACATTTTGAGTATTGTAATATAGTGCTTAGGATCATTTTCCAAGTATCTGTAAGCATACGTCATTTCAGCGCGATGGAGTCTGCTCAAATGATTGGCACATGTGCAAATAGGATAACTGCATCACAATGAGCATAAGGGATTGTGTCATGTTAAGAAGTGTGTCAAACAGAACAGCATCACGCCACATCACCAGACAAAGAGGCAACAAGTGGCATTCCCATGGGAACCGCTGTTTTTGTGAGATTGTAGATATAAAAGATGCTATTTTGTATGATGACACAAGAGGAGCAAATGTGACTTTGAAATGACAACAATCATCTGTTCTGGGCCGTGAAGAGCATTTGGAACCAGCTCCAGGGCATTGCTACTTTTCAATGTGTCATGTATTTGTTTGGAACTCTCAATCTTTTTTTCTAATTATTTTCTTCCACTAACTTCAGCATAGCTCAGTGGTGCCCCCATACCCCCAACCCCCTTCGAACTGATAAAAAATACATATTTCTTTAAAAATAAAATTGTGTATGTGTATATATATATATACAACAGATATATATACAACAGATCCCTGGAATAACGTCAGACATCTCAGTCCAGAAAAGTGCAGTACTAGGAACAGCAAAGATACTGCGCAGAGCCTCAAGCTCCCAGGCCTCTGGTAGAGGGGCCCGAGCTTAGAAAAAGGGACGAGACCACCCGCGGAGGGTGAGAAAGGAATTTTTTTATATATAAAATATATATATATTTTTATTTTTATTGCTAGAATCCCAATCCTAAGAGGGTCTGGGGATCATATCATTTCCTGTATTCTGGTGCATTTTAGATGTAATAAAGTTACATCCCATCTCCCCCACAGTCCCTAAATGTCCCTGCTCCGCCCCTGCTCCAGCGTCACCCGAAGCCCCTCTGCTGCTCCTCTGGCTCCTTCTAGATCGAGGCTCTAGAAAACACTACAGGCTGCAAACTATTTTAACTTTCTGTTGCATTTATGAAAACATGATTTAGACATTTGTAGCCGTGCCAGCTCGACGCACGTCTTGTTCCATTCATTCTTTTTCACTGTTTCGAATAGAATATGTGGTAAAAACTGTTTTGCTCAAAGAATACGTATGTGGGGTATAAACCGCTCCCAGTTGTGCCCCTCAGTCTGTTTACGCAGTGGTCCGTTATGGTCAGGCTGGTGGCGCCCCTCGGAGCAGCTGGTGCCCTACGCACTGCACGTTAGGTGTGTAACGGGAGCGGCGGCACTGATTGGCAAGCAAATCATTTGGGTGAGACTGTTGGGAAGAAATTAAGTTTTTGTTTGTATAAAATGTTGTCTTTATACGAACAAAATGTGGGTAATGAAGAAAGGAAATAATGAAAGAGAATTTTACAAAAATAATAGCCTTTACATGCTAGAGAACAAAACACAACAAAAAAAATAAAAAACAAACACAGAACAAACAAACACAGAAGGCCAGGACCAGAGGGGGAAAAAATAAATAAGTTGTAAGGAAAATTAGGCATCCAAAGAAAAGAAAAGTGAAGCCACACAAGGTCAAAGGTCCCGTTTAGTCCAGATGCTTTCAAATGTGTCCATATATATCTTTTTCTATATTCATTTCAGATCAGAGCTGATGTTGCATTTAACTTGCAATGCTTTGTACAGCTGTAAGAAGCCGCACATTTCCTGACGTTCCAAATTGCTGTTACGTTTCTGATCAACCCCCCTGAGACAGCCCATGTTCCCGGCCGCTCCCCCTGTGTCAGCCCATTACCTGTCCATGTGTGACATACCGCCCACCCACAACTCCCTCTGCTCCTTCCGTACGCCCACTCTGCCCCGTTACCCGTCACTCATTGGACCCCTGAAGCACGTACAAATTGGGTTTAAAAGGTGTTACGTAAATAGCATTTATGCAACTGTACAATGTGTCTAATATTTATTCATTTAAATATGGCGTTTGGATGGTATCAGTTTGTATGTGGGTCAAAAACAACCCCATTTACAAGAAAAAATATAATAATAGGCTTTTGTAAATGGGGTTGTTTACAAAAATGGATATGACAAATTCATTATAGTGGTTTTTAAATACAATAATGTTGTTATGTTCCTTTTACAAAACCCTTTTCAAATGAAATTGGTGGTAGAAAATGTATTGATTTGACTTGCAGTGTTATGATTGAGAGAGACTTTTCATTCATAGGCCTACGTCCGTCAAGTTAAGATGATCAATATTGTTAAGTCATATATAAGCACTTTTTGGTAATCAATAAGTACACTTACTGTTTATTTGAATAGTTGTGAGTTTTTGCTAAGTCGTAGAATGTTTTGTGTGCATTGCCAAGCTCGTTATTTGTGTATTTGAGAGACAGATCGTCGAGTGTTGGACAGATACATTTAATTTTCCCCTCCATTAAGTGTATTTTAAAAGCAGCAGTTTGGGATGGAAATCGAGCACTCAGTCCACATCTGATAAACGTTTGATGAACATTTTATCAGCTCAAACTTGAGAGATCGGCGTGTCGCTTTACGGAACAGTGACTGCCGACCACTTGTTTCCAGAATTACATTTCCCATTCTTCCCTTAGTTTAAAAAAAATAAAAAATACATAAGACAAATTCAACCTTTTCAATGTTATTTTTTTGTTTTGATACTTGCTCAAGCGAGTATCTAGTTTCAGATTTTTGATACTTTTGATACGTCTTTCACGTTTTAAAGATGTTCCAGCTTCAAGTTAGTAAGTACATAATCTAGATATTTAAAAAAGCACCTATAATGATGTCGTTTTTTGTTTTTGTTTTTAAGTTGGAGTTATGTCAGTTTCTATAAAAAGCAGCTGAAATCGTCAAGTGAATCGAAAAACATCAAAACAGCCGTTCGTCTGCGCAGTTTTCTCCGGGTCAAGAGCTCTCCCGGCCTTTTCCACCATCTTGGTTCTACCCCTCCTCCCCCTCCTCCTCCTCCTCCCCCTCCTCCTCCTCCTCTCCCTCCTCCCCCTCCTCCTCCTCCTCCTCCACCTCCTCCACCTCCTCCTCCTCTCTACCCCTTAATCAGGCTTTTGCTTCTATCCTTAGACCTCTCTCTCTTCCCTGATCACTGGATGCCATTTTAACAGAATAGCTATCGCATCAAGGGGATCCTGCTTGATTATTGCTATGGCTAAAATCAGCTTGTTTTGGAAAATGTGGACGCTGTAAACAGACCAGCATTGTTTGTTTTTTTGTCATTTTGGACCATGTTTCTTCAATATGTAAGTCATCTTTAGACATTTGAAGAATTCATTTGCATTTTTGTTTTATGTGCTGTTAAGCCCATGTTTTTGTCTTATATTTCGAGTATATTTAAATTAACATGTAACCTTACACGGTATTGGATTAAGTGGCTATTTTAGATGGCACAGCGCAAACCTAGACAGAGATGTTTATATAAAGTACGTGTATATATATATATATATATTGCAACTATCAAAGTAAACGTTTGCAGAAATGTACAGATTAAATTTCTGGCCTTATTGTTAAAGACAGGTGGTGTTTTTCCCCTTAAGATGCAAAGAACAGACTAAAGGAGGATTAGGCCGTGTGTGTGTGTGTGTGTGGTGTGTGTGTGTGTGTGTGTGTGTGTGCGCGCGTGTGTGTGTGTAAATGTATAGTTTGTAAGTGCAGTTCATAATTATTATTTAGCTGGAAAGATTTTTATTATTCAAGTGGATTAATCAGCTCTTTTTGCAGATTGATAATATTAGAAACGTGATACTCTTGACATATTTTAACATACTTCAAACAATAATGTCTATCGTGTATGAAAATCACCCGCCTCTCTTAAAGTACTGGTGTTACATGTAAGTGACTCATTTCATATACAGGCTGACAGGTTGCTAAAAAAGGAGGCTAGTTTCTGTATATTTTTAACCATTGTGTTATACATATGTGGGTTTTGTGTCACAGAGAATTTAGCGTTGAAACAAAAAGGTTTGAGATTATGCAAGTAGGACTATCTATTGCTTAGAAACATGCCAGGAGAAAGCATTACATCTTCTGCAAATAGGATTTCTCTACGTGTGCTTGGTCGCAGAAGTAAATATAGCAATGTATGTGGTGCAAGCGCTCTGTTATACATAAAAAAAAAAAAACATTGACCATACTGTGGACTGCTTAATATTACTGTCCATTGCACTGGATACAAGTAGTACTTTTATGAAACCGGCCCGTTTGACTTAGTGTTGTCATAGCAGTACTAACATATGTAGAAGACTCCATACCTGATACACATTTCAATACCACATATAAAGTGAAAAAGCTCATTTTGTTACGTATATACTAACAGATTTGCAGTTTTCAGAGTTCATATAACCGATGTCTTTATTCCTCTTATTCACTAAGAGCTCTTAACACTTTGAAGGTTAAAGAATCATTGGTTATTTTCCTTTCTTCTCCAGCTATTATTTTTCAAAGATTCAGTTATAAAAGCCTTCAATTTGGTAAAGCAAATAACATTTTCTCTTGACAAAATATAACTTTGAGAAAAGAAAAAGAAGTGGACTTTATGCCACTGAATTGGGCTATTGCCACATCTTTGTAATAAAAACGCAGGCTAACAAACTCGCTTACTCAGAAAGGGTGTTAAAGTGTACTTATTAATTATTTCCATATTATTTCTTGAGTATATTTTCAACAACTTGTGTAACGGACCTACAACTGAGAAGCACTCAACTATTTATACAATGGTGGTCCAAAAACATCCATACCGAGATACAGATCCATTCTAAAACTAGTGTAAAACTCTAGTGTTGAACTAGAACTATTTGAACAAGTATTGGTACTGAAAAGGACATCGTGGGCCTTTCCTGAAAGGTTTTTAAAATGGTCTTGATTCAATTCAATTCCATTTATTTTTGTAACGCCCAAAATCACAACAGCGGTTGCCTCGAGGGGCTACAGTGGAAAGCAGAGTCAAAACAGAATAAACAGTGTTCATAGGGACTTGGTCATGTCCCAGCGTCCCGTGTCCTTAGACAGATGTCCCAAGCTCCCCTGTCCTTAGACCCTCCTTCTCGGCCAGGAAAAACTACCAAACCTCTTTGGGGAAAAGTAGAAAGTTCCACAGTGAAGGAGAACTATTTCAGAACTAGTCCAAGACCACATGGTAATATTAAAGAGACAGATGAAATTATGTTGGATTTAGTTTGAGTGAAACATGTAGTCCAACCCGTCATATGCACTTTAAATAGTTTTAAAGATTAGCAGGAGGTTTTCCCAGCAGAGGTTTATTTCCCATGAGTACAGGTTCTGGAGAGCACTCAACACGTTGTGGTCGGAGGCAGGGTAAGTTTATTTGTAGAGCACAAAATACTTTACAGAACAAGAAAATATGCATTCAAAGTAGAGGTGGGAGTGCTCTCCGGTGGTGCAGTGGTTAAGGGCATCGTACATGTGCGGCTACCACTGCTGCATCGACCATGACTGTCTGCTGAATGTCTCTCCCACTCTTCCACACTACAGCTGTCCTATGGAATGAATCTGAAAAAATATATATATCTCTTTTTTATGTTGACGTGGGCCATATAGTAAAGTTATCTTTCTTGTAAGGGTGTAAGATTATATTTTTGTGATTGTCTGGTAATTAAACCTCAACTCACATGTTTAAAGGCATGTTTTAACACATTTCTGTTGAATTGACCCGCCATCGGGATACTCTAAAAGAATATTGAGATCTTTTTTGTGGATATCGCCCACCCCTAATTAAAATCACAATACAAAGAAATAAAAACAGAAATAATCATGACTAATGTTCTAGTACGTCAACAGGGATTGAAACGGAGGTGTCTTTGCTGCAGATGTGCAATGGAAAAATCCCCAATTTCTTGCTTGTGTTTTCCAGGGCTTCATGACAACCCAACACAATGCAGTCTGTCCATGCAGGGATGTGGGACCCCCCATCTAAACAACGTGCCTCTCCTCTGGTCCCACCCAATCAGCCCCACTCGCCCCAGACGTGCCCGCCCCACGTGAGGGCTCCTCAGGCCAAACGCATCACTTTTTACAAGAGCGGAGACAGCCAGTTCGGAGGAGTCAAGATGGCCGTGCACAATCGCAGCTTCAAATGCTTCGATGCTCTGCTGGATGATCTTTCCCAAAAGGTCCGAGCCACAGGAGATACTCGCAAAGCTCTTTTGAAGCTCATGGAGGGGTATTGTGTGAAGTGAATGTGGATGTAGGTTGTAACTGTGCTGCCAGCGCTCCACAAAGACACAGTGTTTAGCCTCTTTATGAAGTGGTGATGCCATTATTTTTACACATAATTATTAAAACTGACAATCAATATTAAGGATTTTATGGCCCCTAGGCTATATTTAAGAAAGTGTAGTGTTATCTTAGTTTGCTTACTCTAGTAGATTTTCATATCCTCTTCTTTATATTTATGTTTACTTTATTTTATTTATATATTTTCTTAAACTTTTTCTTTATCTTCAGATGATCAAGACCATTATTTGATGCTACACATTGATAATATAATATTATTCTATTGGCCATTCAAAATATAAATGTAGTGGAAGCCTTACAAAAATATTTTACATATTTATTACATTTGTACATATATTGTATATGTATATATATTTGGTTGTTGCAAATTTGACAAATGATTGCAAAGTATAACACCTATTTGGATTTCCTTTATTATAAGGTGTTATCATGTGTTACTTTGTCCCTGACTTATACAACATAATTACAATTACAGCAATTTCAATGTTCATTCACACATAAATCACTAAATAAAGTTGTATTATATTTGATGTGCAGTTGTGGTTTTTTTATGTTTCCAAAACCAGGTGCCGTTGCCCTTCGGTGTGCGCACAGTGACCACCCCTCGCGGGATCCACACCATCCAACACTTGGAACAGCTCCAGGACGGTGGCTGTTACCTCTGCTCCGACCGACGTCAAGCCAAGCCAATCAACATGGACATCGCCACCAAACGCCCCGGGGTCTGGTCCCATCACGGCAGAAGGCCCCACAGACCCGAATCCACCTCTGCCACTCCCCCCGGACACGTGCCGTACAGACAGCGGCGCCTCCTGCTGGTCAGAAACACAGAGCCGCCAGTGAGGGGGAGTGTGGTGCTGAGCAGGAGAGTGACCAGGAGTCTGAGGGCATTTTTGGAAGAAGCGTCAAACGTGATGCAGTTTCATGTGCGCAAGTTGTACACAGTGGAAGGACGTAAAGTAAGTCATTGTATATTTAAATTGTCACATATATGGATTAGACATAACATTATGACCACCTGCCTAATAGCAGTCATGATTTTCAGTGTATTATTTTATTTCAAATATAGAATTAAACAAAATCACTGAAACATTTGCCCCTACTAGCATCAAAATAGAAACACAATCACCTCTAAACCTGGGATTCCATTAGCTGTCATAGGGGGCACATCATATCAGAGGTAATATTTATTAAATATTTAAGTATTGTGTCATCCATAATACAATTAGTCAGTCAAAGTGCACGCCTAAATTAACCACGGTTTCTTTCTTGGACCACTTTCATACACTGATAGGTGCCAAGTGAATCCACACATAATGTTATGCCTGATACCTAAATAAAAGTATTTAAAATCTACTTCCTATATATTGTTTGCCTCTAGATTGACAACGTTCAGAGCCTGATGACTGGCCCTAATACGCTGGTGTGCGCGGGACGAGAAGGCTTCAGTCCGCTGTTGGCGAATTACATCAGAAAAGGTTCAGACGAGAAACTTCCCGGGGTGGGTCCTAGATCTCCTGGGAACGGGGCTCGATCTCCCCCTCAAGGAGCGCAGTCTGGAGCCAGCGAGCAAAGTGAGGGGCAGGACAGCAAGAAGAATATGGGTAATTCCATTTCAAATGATTCATCTTTCCTATACTTTTTTTTGACTGAATTTGAGAAAGATACGGTAAGTTTGACGCCGCCTCCAACAATTTGACTTATTCACATTGGACTGTTTTAGGCCTTGCTCTGTGTAAGGACCACTTTTATGCTAACGGGGGTGCTGATCAATTTGGTTAAAATGTCTGCGTGTGTGTCAGGGAAAGCTTAATTTAAAATAATAAAAAAAATAAGATGAACTCAAATAGTAAGGTTCTCCGTGAGCCAGTATAGTTCCCCCATGTGCCTGTTCACCATGCTCATTTAAAAATAAGAAGCTAAACTAAACTATCAGCAAAATGTGGACACACAGTTTACTTGAACAACTACTACCATAAAATGGCTGTATTATTTGATTGAAAGAGATATGGGACTCCATAATAATCCAACCAAATGTTTGTATTTTACAAATGTTTGTATTCTATCTAGTAGTATTTAAAATATAGCCTTTTTATCCAGTTATTAAGTACAGTAAGTAAAGGATTGCTTGTGTATACTGATACGTGGTATTATGTCTTTTTTATTTTCCTTTCTTTGTCCCCTTTCAGTGAATTTTGGCCTTGAAACTAAGAAGAGCATCATCCACCCACGCTCTGATTCTTCAAACCGCTCAGCCCGTTTCTCTATGTCCTCAGAGAAGTCCTATGGTCTCGGCACAATGTCCCAGGGGCACGCCGCTGTCATGGACGATGACATTGAAAAACGTGTTGTCATCAACAAAGATGGAAGCCTGTCTGTTGAGATGAAAGTCCGATTCCGTCTCCATAGTGACGAAACCTTGCGATGGTCCACGCAGATCAAAAAATCGCCTTCTTTGACCAATGAGTCCTGCTCTATAAATCAAGGGCAAACACATTATCTGCAACACGAAAGTTGTTCAGATCCTGATTGCAATTCCTATGAACTGGAAAATGGGGATTACTCCTCTCAGTGTGCAATGGACGCAAATACATGCCCATGCTGTTATAGGCAAGATCAACAGTATGATCTATGGAAAAATCCAGTGCACTGTCACAAACCGCCCGTCCCTCCGTCTCATTCAACCACAGAAAGCCATACTATTTTAAGGCATACCCGCACTTCTAGCTCAAGTTCCTCAAGCAATTCAACTCGAGTGGTGCGCTGTCGGGCTAGACTTACCAACTGCGAAGATGGATCTGAACATAGCCAAATTGTCCAAGAAGAAATGTCCATCACGAAGCAACATATAGGGGAAAAAGACCTCAGCACGGTTAGCCGAAGTTGTAGCCGGAGTGAGGTGGTTGTCAACGGTGACGCACTTCGACCTGTGACTTGCAAATCAGATGAGGAAGAAGTTGAACGACCTATGTCTGCTATTAGCGCTTCATCACATGTTTTGCAAGAGCTCAAAGAAGATGATGATGAATTGCCCCCAAGTGCTTCAAGGTGTGGCGACGAAGTATCTGAAACATCAGAAATCCAAAGCAATGACAAATCAGCTAGCAATGCTTCAACTAAACAAAATGGCAGTGGCAATGAGGAGGAAGAAGGGTCGACTTGTCAGTGTCATTCAACATCTGAATTAGAGGTGAATGGACGTGCATCTACGTCCAAATCCAATGCAAATTCTTGCAAATCAATTAAAACAGCAAATGATGAGATTGAAGAAGCTAAAACTGTTGTCAGTGGGTTGTCCACGGGTTCACAGCAATCTACATCTGTATGTCCTGATTGTGGAGGCTGGAAAGTAGAGGTTGCCTCTTGTAGCAATAGTAGGGCTTCAAACAGGTCAAATAACAAATCATCAAAGCCATCAACTCCATATCCAGCGAATGACGAAGATGATAATATTTCAGATGTGTCAACACTTTCAAATACAAGCAATTTAACCAATCACAGGGAAGTTTCTATGATTTCCAATGGGGAATGTAGAGCGGCAAGTGTGACGTCCAAAGCTGAAAAGGAGGAAGTTGAGGAGACAAGCGCGACTAGTGTAACGTCAAGTATGTCATGCAAATCTCGGTGCGACAATACCGCAGAAAGAGGAGCTAGTGCCATGTCGGTTAAGTCCAATATATCGGCCAATACAAGTTGTTCACAGAAATCAAGAATAAAAGTCACAGCTCCTACATCAGAGGAAGAGGAAGAAACAAGGTCTGCAAGCATGCAATCCGAAGAATCCAATATATCTGCAAAGAAAAGTAGGCCTGTTAGTGCTAAATCAACAAAAACAGAAGAGGAGACAAGAGCTGCTAGTGTCTCATCAGTCAAATCCAATGAAAGTAGGTCAGCTAGTCCAATGTCTATCAAATCAAGCAAAACTAATGTTTCGGAAAAGTCTTCGGAAAATGAAATGCAGAATTTGGAAGTAAAGTCTACTGGGAAGAAAAGTAGGCCTGCTAGTGTCCTGTCTGTCAAATCGAACAAGTCAGGAGCATCCAAAAACTCTGAAAACGCAAAACAAGAAAGTAGAACTGGAAGTGTTACTTCAGTCAGATCTAATGGTACAGCCAAGTCGACAAAGTCTAATGTTTCGGAAAAGTCTGCTCAAAATGAATTGCAAAACATGGAAGAAAATAATGACAATGATGAGGTGAAGTCAAATGTATCAGCAGAAGAAAGTAGACCAGCAAGTGAGATATCAGTCAAATCCACCAATTCTGAAAGATCTCAAAGAGTTGAAAACGCTGATGAAGACGCAAGATCAGTGAGCGTAGTCTCTGTAAAATCGAAATCAACAAAGGAAAGCAGACCTACTAGCGTACTATCTGTCAAATCAAGTTCATCCAACAAAACCGAACAAAGATCTATGTCTCCCAGGCCAATTGCTGAAAAAAATGGAGAGGAAAGAGGAGAAAGTGCATTGTCAAATAAATCAAGAAAATCGAATAAGTCAAATTATACTGAAATTTCCCAAAATGAGGAAGAAAAACAAGAGGGAAGAGCTGCTAGTTCTATATCTGGTATATCAGCATTGTCCGTCAAGACTAGCAAAACAAATAAGAGTTCAACTTTGAGCGCCGCTTCTGGTAAAACCCATATTTCAGATGCTTCTACGAGGTCCAAAAAGTCTAACCAAACGGTAATTTCTACCCATGTCAAAGAAGAAAATGACAATAAAAGTGAAAGCGTGACTTGTCCTGCGTCGGTCAAATCTTGCAAGTCAAGTAGATTTCATGTGATCCCAATAAAGACACCGGAAGTGGTTTGCAATGATAGACCAACAAGCTCTGCATCGGCTAAAACAGAGAAATCGAATGTTTCAGCAAGTTCGAAGCAAAACAATGGTGCTAATGAAAGTTTAGTAGTAGAACAAGCTGCAAAAAGCAGAAATTTGAAGTGTACTCTAGAGCTGATGCCAGAAAGTAGAGGAACTAGCTCCTTGTCAGTACGTTCTTGCAAATCTGCTAAATCCAAGTCCAAATGCACTTGTGGGAAAAGAAATAAAGACATCGATGACAAAGATGAGGACTCAGAGGTGGCTGCGAGCATTTCTTCATCAAAAAGAGAAGATTTAGATGAAGATTCCTTTGCATCCGTTTCAATTGTTTTACCAGATGATCAAGAATCAGAAAGCGGCAAATCTAGCATTTCATCCCAAAGAAACAAAAGCAGAGCTGTTTCTCCCGATGTCTCCAAAAGTGCTCTCAATGCAGAAGCAGGTCCAACCACACCGAATGCAATCCATATTCCAACTATTGAAATGCCAGGACAAGGCAATGATGAGACTAGTAGAGCTAGCTCATGCTCAACCAAGAGCACTCATTCGGTCAGAAGCACCAAATCTAAAAAGTCTTGTAGCAATTGTGGTAAGGTAATGACTCAAGTAGATGCTAATAGTACAGCTAGCCCGGTTGCAAGTGTTAGATCAATTGCAACAACAAAGACCGGCCAATTAACAGCTCCAGATGATAGGACAACATCGACAATGTCAACCGCAAGCGCTAAAAGTCAAAGAAAGTTAGCTAATTGTGAAGACATTGATCATGCTAGTGAGGAAAGCACTGAACAAGCTAGAGAGGCTGAAGTAGAAGATGACAAGCTAGCTAGAGCTAAATCAAAAGGTCCTGCAACATTGCGGCCAAAATCTGGTGGTTCAGATCCGTCTAGAACAAAATCAAGTAAGACTAAGGATGAAAGCGTTGGTGTTCAATCTGTCAAAAGTTCCCGGAATAAGGAAGAAAATGCTAAGTCTTCGTGCAGCGAAAGCATCCTATCTCATTCCCTCTCCGCTGCGGACTTAGCCAAGGAAGTGAAAACAGCTAATCTTCCTAAAAGTCCGAGGTCGAATTTGAGCAAACCTAGCAATACGAGTACTAAGAGTCAAAGAAGTAAGAAGGAGGCAGAGCAAGAGCTGACCCCGTCCTGCCTGCCAAATGCGTCTCCAAATGAGGTCGTGAGCGACTGGCTGAACCGCATTCCCGCTAACATGCTAGCCCTTGGAGATGAAGAAGAAGACAAGTGTGTTGAAGAAATTGACAGAGAAAATGGGATTAGTGATGAGGCAGAGGTCAAGGGTGAAGATGGGGATTTGAAGACGGACGAGAGTGAGAGAGAGAAGGAGGGAACAAAGGAGGAAGGAGGAGCAGTAGAAAAGTTTGAGATCCGGCCAATCGGGATGGTAACTGAGAGCTCGTTGCCCAAGAACTGGCACTCGTCCGCCGCAGTGATGAAGGTGCTGCTCAGCTCATCTCTGGGGAGGTGTCGCAGCATGCCTGAGGTAAGTAATTAAAAAAAAGCTTTAACCCTAATCCTATGCATTTGGAGTTGGAGCAGTAACGTGAGGACATATGGGCTTTTTAATTAATTCACCTTTCTCAGTAAGGCTAACCGTGCTAATCGTTGTTTGGAATCAAAGTTTTCTTGGGAAATGTTATTGATTGAAGCTTTAAAGAGAATAGAACATGACTCTACAATTGATATACAGAGAAAACGTCTAAGGAGAGTGCAGAAACTAATCCACCACAGATCTGAACCCCATTGAGAATCTTTGGGACGTGCTGGTTCAGTAACAAATATTCTGTGGAAATAAAGTATCTTTGGTCTGCATTATATCAACTCTGTTTCATTCCTTGTTTTATAGGTGTCCCCTGTTTATGGCCGCCGACTTAGTGCTTCAGCCAAAGAGCTACTGGACTGCCTGACCAAGCTCCAGCTCATCGAACCAGCAGGAAACAAGGCCTTCTCTGTACAGAAAGACAAACGCCCGCAATTTGAGGACATCATTTCTATTTTGCAATCGCTTTGGCTAGCCGAACCTAGGGACCCCAAAGACCCCAACAGGACTGATCAAGCCTCCCCACCTAGGTCTTCATCTGGAGTGGGCATGAGCAGCGGGTCTGGTGGGTCTGGGAAGGACAATGTCAACCAGGACGATGAACCAAAACAGGATGAAGAGGTAGAAACCAAAACAGAGGAGGTTTCGGAAAGTCCTGACGGACCAAAAATGACAGAAAACTCATCTTCTTTGGACAAAAATCCCAAGACTCCAACGGATAATGACTTAGATAAACAAGAAGGCCCTAGCTTTGAAAGATCACCCTTGGAAGCGTCTGTTACCAAGCACCAGTCTCAGGACCCTGATCCAATGTGGGTCCTGCGTCTCCTCAAAAAGTTGGAAAAACAATTCATAAACCACTACGTGACTGCTATGTCCGATTTCAAAGTCAAATGGGATCTAGAGGATAGTTTGATATTGGATAGGATGATAGCAGAGTTAAGGGACGAAGTGAGCCAGAGGATAGAGAGAAGTGTCGAGAGGGAGATGAAGAAGATCCAAAGCAGAGCGGGGAATGTGTCAAGAGTCCCCAGGCCACCACCAGGGGGGCACCAGTCCTCTAACTCCATGACAGACAGACGAAGGCGGCTCCTCACGGTAAACAAAATACGATTTTGTTTCAATTACCTACATTTTACATTTCTAAAAATAAGGGGTTAATCATGCCTAGGAGTAGTGCAACTCAAGTGAATGATTTTTAGTACTTTTGAAATACTTTAGTAATGATAATAATAATGCTTTATATACAAGGCGTCTCAAAACTGTGTACTGTACAACATAATAATAACAAGCAATCATTAAACATTTGCTTTCATCCATTCTCTGGATAATGGAGGTGGGGCATCTGAAGCAAAATATCAAATGAATATGTCACACAGAATGTCTTCAAGAAGGAAAGCCTATTATGTTATTTATTCATTTTTAAATAGATATATAATATACATTGAACAAACAATAACAATAACACACAAACTTGACAATAACAATAGACATTATTGTTACCTAGAATAACATAGAAACTCTAAATAACTATAACGATAAACCCCCTATCCAATTTCTTGTACTTGGCAGCCAACATTATAACAAATTGTTTGTTTGCAACTCACAATTGGTCCTCACTTTTCCAGGTCATGAAAAAGCAATCCATCAAAACTGGCGATTCCTTGAGTGACGGGGAACTGACCGGTGAAAACAGCGACCAACGCAGTGACGATGAATTCTGCCCCTGTGATGCCTGTCACACAAAGAAATTGGCTGCCCGCCCTATCAAAACCAACCCAAACGCTATCAAGCCCCCAGTACAGATGGAGTTCGATCTTTTGAAAATCCTTCAATTCAAAACAGCTCCAGTTCCAGCCGTTCCAGTTGTGGCAAATGATGAAATTAAGCAAGAAGAAGCAAAGAAAGACGTTGAAGAGGATGGGAGGAACCTAGAAGTTGTAGTGGAAGAAGAAGAAGAAGAAGAAGAACATGAAGAAGAACATGAAGAAGAACAAGAAGAACAAGCAGAAGAAGAACAAGAAGAAGAACAAGAAGAAGAAGAACAAGAAGAAGAACAAGAACAAGAAGAACAAGAAGAAGAACAAGAACAAGAAGAAGAAACTAGTGAAGATATGGATGCAGAGGAGGACGCAGAGGGAGCCAAGTGCCATTGTCAATGCAGCCAAAGTTATGATGAAGAAGAGACTGAGGATAGTGATAGAGAGACGGTTAAGGAGAAAAGTGTACGCAAGGAGGAGACGATGGAGGAGGCGAGCGAAGGAGAGGAGACAAGGATAGAGGAGACGACCGTAGCCGAGGGAGACGAGGGAGGAGACGAGGACACAACAGAGGGAGGAGAGAGTGAGGAGGCGTCGTCAGAGGAGAGAGCTTCGGAACAGGTAACAGTTTACTTTAAGTACCTGTATATACTTCTATAGAGAGAAATGTACTACAAAAAAAAATACATTTCTCACTAATCCAAAACAGAATAGTGAACTATACTATACTGTGCAATACTATACTATATACTGTATTCAATAGAGTTATTTTGAATGTTTATATGTCACTGTGATGAACTAAAATGACTTAAAATACTTGAATGTCTCAGGATATAGTGTCTACTGTATATATCTATGAGCATAAAAGGGAATGATAATGAATCGAGCTTTACTTCAGACTCAGAGGTTTATAAAACAGATAAGACAAAACAACGAGACAATAATAATAATTTAAAGACCACATAAGCACGTTCCCCTCGCTCTCAGGCATTGTTAAAAACACGCCACTTTTCACAGTGTCTATGGAATGTTTAAATCTAATCAAATCTCTTTCAAAGCATGTTTTAATGTATTTAATATAAAGACTAGTTAAGAAATAACACTTTTTTGAGTTGGACGTGGTTTAAAATGTCAAATCTAAACTTTATGGTGTTCATTATTTTATGGAATCAAAGCAGGTCGTGCACATTCTCGATCGCACTTCGTTTTGCTAATTTCGGACGCCTTGATGCAACAGTATTAGTTGTAAATCCTAGTGGGAACCTGAACATGACCAGGAGGCTAAAGGAAGGCTGACCCGGTGCAGCCTAACCTCTTTACTTAAATCCCGCAGAAACTTAATCTCATCCAATTAGGACGACTGTAAATGTCCGTGCTGGGCAGTCGCACAGAAGCGCCACTCTTCAAACACAATAACACTTCATCAAGGACGTTTACTTCACACCGAAGTGAAAATCCCACATTGCGCTCAATACTGGCTGTGTGTTGTCATGGAGCTCCCAGTCAGACATTACGCCATTCTGTTTTAAGCATTACGCCGTCACGATCGCCACGGAGACAAGCAGGCGGATGATACCAGGTCAGATCCATGTACAGTTGGAATTGCATTAAAACATTTGTAATTGAAATGTTGCATTGTACACCTTTAAACTTGATCATTACATATTTAGGCAAGTCTTTTCGCTCAATAGCATGTGTTGGTGACGGTGGAAGGGCCCCAAAATGGCAGTCATATCCTATCAATAGGCCCCATGGCAGCTGTGACTAGAGAAAGACTTAACCACAGAAAAATCCACTGTTTCTGGAGTTATTTGGTGATATTAAAGCATGACATTTTCAAAGCCACAACTACAACGTCTTTATTACATGCTCATACTTGTGTGGTCAATCATCAAAAATAAAATCATTTAATTAAACTAATGTATTTATATTGTATTCTTAGGAGAGCAGACCAGCCGTTAGTGCAACTGAAGGAGAAGACGCCGACGTTGAAGATTCGGGAACGGAGGAAAAGTCGGACCACGAGGCAGAACTTGAAACCAAATCAGAAATCAAAACTGAAACCGAACTTGAAAAGAACCAGGGCTGTTCCCTCCGCCACCAGTTCACCCGGACCTCAGTGGAGTCCCAGCCTGGCTCTCTGGAGGACTTGAAGCATTGCCCCGGTACTCAGAACGTGGAAGTACCTAAACTGGTGTCTCCCCGGGGCGGGACAATCCAGAAGAGGAGCAGATCACCAGCAAGGGTCAAGTGCTGCGAAGCCAAAAACGGTAACAGCGACTTGGACAGCGTTTAGGTCCAAGATCTCAGGCAGAATATATCATTCCATCTACACAAATTAAAAAAAAACAAAAACACTTGAAGCACTTTATTCACGACTGGAGGAGTTTGAACTGCCAGGACTATTTTTGATTGTTGAACTGTTTTAATTAATTTCAATGGGACATAATTTTAAAGTGAAGATTCCCATTGTAATAAGGGAATTCATGCTGTATATATGTCTTGCTTTTGTTTTGCTTATAGAGCCACTGATCTGTATAGTGTCATGTACTGACCTGTGCAACAGTCTCAGGGTTACGTAACTCACTATAGTGTAGCTTTATTGTCACGTTACTTCATTTATTTGGAACTTAAATGTAATGATTTATTAATCTGTTAGATTGTGGATATTTTGCATAGAAAGGTTATAACAGGGTACAATGTTAAGGTTGTCAAAGTTGGTGTGTCCTTGGGCAAGACACACCAGATTGCTTATGAGGAGAGAATGAATGATGCGTAAATCTGTTAAAGCAACTTTGGACACCTGGAAAAGCACGTTACTGGCCTTGGAAAAAGGGGAAAATATTATTATTTATATTTTATCTTAGTCATTTTTCCTGCTCCCATTTCAGTGACTGACTTTCCTTACAATATAAATACTTGAGCCTTTAAACTGTAAAGTTGGTGAATTTATTTAATATTTATTATTTGGGCTATATGCTGTAGGTGGCGACGTTCACAGCGGTGAAGCGGTTTTACATGCCTTACGGTCTCCATGGCGATGCAGACAACCACGGTTAAAAAAAAAAAATACATGGTGGTATTTTTCTAGAAACAATAACTAGGATTAGTTATTGTGAACATGATGTAAAGGAGGTGTGCCTATGTGAATCTATGACTATTTGAATGTAAGCGTATATATTTAAATAAACCAAAAAGGCGGTCTAACTTGTGGGTCATTGTTCGTCATTTAGAAATAAGGTTAAAAGGTGCACTATGCAACGTACCAGGTGGAGGGTCCGTCAAGCACTAAGCCAAGTTACAGGTCAGGTCTGTGGAGAGGCGAGCCCGCTTACAGTGAGAATGCATGTAATTCAAGGTATTTTAGCGATACCTGTAACTGAATACATGCCAGATAAATACTTTTAATGTCCCACTGAAGAACATTAGAAACATGGAAATAACCTGTCCATGAAGACCAGATGGTTGCACCAGAAAGGTTGGACAGTGCATCTTTGAAACCATTACCATCTTCACAACGTCAATTCAATTTATTTTTGTAATGCCCAAAATCACCACAGAGTTGCCTTGAGGGGGCGACAGTGAAAAACAGAATAAACAATGCGCATAGAGACTTGGTAATGTCCCAAGCCCCCCTGTCCTTAGACCCACCATCTTGGCAAAGAAAAACGACCAAACCTCTTTGGGGAAAAGCAGAAACCTTGAGAGTTTCACAGTGAAGGAGAGCTCCAACTCAGGAGGAGAACCAGTTCTTCGAGGCAGATGAAGAACCGTTCATATGGAGTAGAGACTGTTTCTCCAGGCAGTTGATCTGGATCCACAGGTCATCGATGTGTCTGCTCCACTCCCATCGGGAAGTGGGAGAAGAAGAAGGAAAAGCGATGATCTTTGAGGTAGGATGGGACCAGGTCATTTATGGCTTTGTAGGTCAGGAGGAGGATTTAGAATTTGATTCTAAACTCGACAGGAAGTGAAGAGACTCGAGCACCGGCGTAATGTGCTCTCTTCTTTATAGTTCCTGTTAGTGATCTTGCTGCTGCATTTTGAAAGCTTTTTATGGCGCTTTTAGGACACGCTGCGAGCAGGGAGTTACAGAAGTCTAATCTAGATGTTACAACGCATGGACACGTTTACATTTTTCTGATTTTGGCTGTATTAAAATAGGCTGTTTTACAGGCTTGATTTATGTGCGCGTTGAATGAGAGCTCCTGGTCAAAAACTCTTACAGTAGCACTGGGGCTACACTGACGTTGTCCAGTGTGACTATCTGCTCAGATAAAGCGTCTCGTAGATGTTTAGGGCCGAGTACAATGACCTCATTTTTTTTCAGGGTTAAGAAGCAGATCATTAAGTGTCATCTAATTTTTTAGATCCTTCACACAAGCACTAAGTCTGTCTGCTTGATCGGTGTGACATCAAGTACTTTAATTTCACTTACCTCTGCTCTAAATTCTGCATCACCTACTAGTACTTCCTACTACCTACTACTATTACAACTTTTACTTCACATGCTACAACTACTATGACAGCTACAATATTTCTTTCTTTTGTGTTTCTTTTGCTACTAAAACCTATTGGACAGAACAAGTAGAAAACAGACACATTGAAAAGGAATTGTGTAATGAAATGTACCCTAAAAGTGTTATTTTGTATTACGTATTGAAAGACTATTGGCTGCGCTCCGAAGGCGTCCAAAGCTGGTCTGAAGACACTTGTGCACACGTCACTAATCTCTGCCTGGGTTCGGCTGTGAGGGATTGAGGCTGATTTACATCACACATGACCTCTTCAACCTAATCACAAAACACTACTGTGGAAGTTCGCTCAATTTACACAACGAGAACAACTACACGAGGCTGCTCTTCCTTTTACAGATTTCAGATTTGTTGACCTGGTATATTTGGTTCATTTCTCTGTCATTACCGGGCCAATCTACATGAAATAAAAAACAGCACAAAGGTCAAGGTCTTCTCTGTTAGTATATTTAAACAAGTGAGATCTTTTTTCTTTTCTTTTTTTCCCACAATGGTTCCAGAAAGTGTCATTATTAAACCCCAAAGACGTGATTGTTGTGAGTTTAAAAGAGGAGATTTATTAGGCACGTTTGTAGAGCTAATTTCTCACAAATAATAATGAATTTCAACTTTTGTTAATCATAAATATGTATATCTCAAATAAACATACCGCTACTGCAAAGGATTCTTTTATTACTGCAATGCGTGGTACTGACACTACTACAACAGCTACTTCAGATGTAACAATCACGTTCCATTATTACTAGCCATTTGGCCAAATACTCTTAATCATTTATCCTTTTCAATTTATTTAAAATATGTTTACTTTTTTCTGTGCTAGACACGCTGCCACTGCATCCCTTATGATTGGCTGGTTCTCCAAACGTAACCCCGCCTCCACCAATGAGCAGCCGGTGAGCAGACACACCAATGCCAGAGAAACAACCTACATGTGAAGTAGAAATGATATTATATTATAACATTTTTCAACATATTAAATACTTCCAATGACTCTAAATGGCTTACTTTGGCTCTTCTTGAAGCTATACGTGTATGGGCAGATATATCCTTCAACGCAATGTTGTCAGTCAATTCTTCAACTTCATAAATAGCTTTCAACAACGATTCTTCACATTGGCTTTCAGAAAGGCCAGAAAACGTCTAAAATTTGAGCAAAATCTTTCCATTTTGCAGAAATGTACCATTAAAAGAACACGGATGTGGTTTGTACCTGTAGTAACCGCGTGGCCCGTTGGTACAGTTTGCTGTTGGTGACTTGGAGATCGATCATGTAGTTTTGGTAAATCTTCCCCCTCAGAACATGTGCGCCCGTGCTCACCGCATTCAGCATGAGTTTAGTGGACAGCTCCCATTGCTAATCAATAAAATAAAATCAAAAATCATGAAATTGCTGACAAATTACATCCATAAATTCTCATTGGCACCTGAGTAGCCTACTTCAGTAACTTTACTATACCTACTACTATTACAGTTATTACAGGTATTACAGGTAGAACCTATAGTACTAATCCTGCCTGTTTCTGATACTCTACTAGTACTAAAGCACAAACTGTCCATACGATACACACCATTCTTTGTAAGCTTTGTGAACCAGCTGAACATGAGCTATTGATTCCGACCTGCGTGAAATCAATTTAAGTTCGTTCAGTGTGGTAAGACTCATCGGTTGGTTGATTGATGGATTGAACGGCCTACTTTTTCAACAGCTCTCCCACCTTCAGCAGAATGGACAATGGTGTGCAGCTTGCAATTCTTTCCTCGCACTCTGGCGGCCATCTTGGACACTTCACTTTGGTCATCTGACAGAAGTGAACAAAAAACAAGCCATTAAAGGTGCACTACGTTACATTTCTGGGGAAGGCTCTGCCACCTGCTTGTCTCCATGAAGATGTTATCGGAATGTTCTGCAATGTTCCGTGTTATTGGAATGACCTGCAATTTGGTACGGTGGAGTCATCACCTTTTTTGTTGCCATGGGAATAGACATGTTAGGGTTATGTCATACTGGGGTACATTTTGGCAACAGTATCCTCCACAAGAAGGTGGCGGAACTGCACCGGAAACGTTAGTGCGCCTTCAATACCATTCAAGAAAAGAAAAGAAAACGGAAACCAGAATACCAATAAAACAAATACAATAAACAATGTCATGAATGTAGTGGTAAATAAAATCAATACACCATGAAAAGGTTGAAAGGTTTGCAATATATTTTGGGAAAACAGGGGATTATAAGTAAACAGGCGTGAACTCCCAGGTGAAATAAACACAAATCAATAAGCAATCCAGATGATCTTTTCAGCTTTGATGCATAAAGTTGCGATTGGATTGCCGCGTTTCATTTTTGGTTCAATGATCTTATTTTTTTTCCTTCTTGCCTGTGATAGTTGGCTGTGAACTGTTGTCTTACCAAACTCAGTGTAGATCAAAATGACAGTGTCTTCGTTGCTTAGCGTTGGCAGGATTCTGTGCGAAAAGTCTTCATGTGAGAGGCAATACTCGGAGCCCTGTAGAAGTTTGGAACACATTGGAAACCATGGAAGTTGAATATAATATTAATAGGTAGATTTTACTTCAGTTTTAAAGGTGCACTGTGTGACTTTTCCGGTAGAGGGGGGCGGGGTTATTACTCGTTTGGATACAGGGAGATGATATTACTCTGCCCTGAATGTTCAGTGTATCATTAAACTTATCAATATCTTGCATTTATTCAATTTCAGGTGTTTGACCAGCTCAAAAAGGCATTCGTATCGTGAGCCGGGTCACCTCTCCACAGATCAGACTTGTAACTTGGCCCGGTGTCATCTCCAATGCCGTACAAGAAGCAGCTAATGGCAGACCCTCCACAAGAAAGGTTACACGGATACAGATACACTCTGTTCTGTTTAATGTTCTTTTATTTTATTAACTTACTTTTAAATGTTCAAAGCAAATTCGCTCACCAGAGAAGTCAGGGGTCCTTCTTTGTTGTCCAACGTGCTGTACCCACCACTGACGAATCCTCGAATATCCTCGCGGTCTGAAAGAGTAACACGGAGCAGCCACCACGTAAACAACGCAACAAATCAACATATCATACGAATAAATGATGTGTGTTTCAATACCTGCTCCAAATGTAGGCACACACTCACTCGCGTCAATCAAGCCCAGCACGCCCAGACGGCCCCATCCGACATAGCACACGCGCCCACCACTTTGCAAACTAAAATGGTCACCGGACAAATCAGGCAAAATTAGCCTTAAATCTAAACATCAAGCTCAATTTTTAGATACATTTGTGGAATGTTTTGGTCACCTTTCTCCGGCTGATTTGATCATAGCGGCCACGTATTCGGGCTTTGCGTAGGTTAGATCCAAACACGTAACGTAGACGTCCAGGTGATCACGTATAGACCTGTACAAATACGGCACACTTTTTAAAAAAAAATTCCCCCATTGAATTTAAAATACATAAAATGCATTGGATTCTGACATGGAGGGGATGCAATTCTGTGGCGCCCTCTAGAGGTCAGCAAAGCACAGCTGATCCAAGGTGAAGTAGCAGCGACAGCATTTGTAGGGATGGTAGTAGGAGTAGAAGTAGGTGTAGTAGTAGTAGTAGTAGTAGTAGTAGTAGTAGTGGTAGTAATTGAAGTAGTAAAAGTAGTAGTGGTATAATTCATAGTAATAATAATATAGTGAGTATATTAGCACAGTGATTCAGACATTACATAGAATCATTGTCCAGTATATAAACTACAAACATATGTCCACAGATATTGATTTGATAGAAGGACCGTAACGGGAAAGTCTAATGTGAAATGTGTGTTTGTCCGGTTCAGTGGAGGCAGGGGAGCGCGAGAAACAAAGGTCAAAGGCACAGAGAAGCACTTAGCAGGCTCCATGTTTAGTCTCTGAGGGACTATTAGCTGTGGACACAAAAGAAACTAAATGTACTACAGTATATATGACCAGAGCACTAAACCATGGCAAAACAAGAACTCGAATATGGGCATAAACCAGCACTTAAAACAAGAACTAAGAATTAGGGCGACTTTATGTTTCCTTCTCCTCACCCGCACTTCGCCCCTGTCCTCAGAGAGACCTCCACTGGCTCCCCCATCCCACCACGCATCCGCTTCAATCATCGTACCCTCTGGAACTCCCTTCCCAAACACATCAGAGCCACATCTTCTTTTTTTTTCCTTTTTTTAAATCACAAAAATTCTCGTATTTTTATTATTATTTTTTTAAACTGCCTTTCAATAACTTTATCCCACTTTATACTTATTGTTTTTGTGTCTGTCTCAAATGTAAAACGTCTTTGGGTATCTTGAAAAGCGCTATATAAGTATAATAATTATTATTATTATTATTATTATTATTATTATTTAGAGAATTTACAGGGGCAGTAATACACTACAACAGAAGCATCAACAGTGTGGTCTTCATGTAAATTAACTACCTAAGATCTTTGCGGTTAGGTGAGAGAGAGAGAGAGTTTTGGGCTATGATTTAGTTTTGTCGATAGCATTTAGCAACTAATAACCGGGTCTAAAACGCAACTGAATAAACGAGGTCCAACTAGAACTAAACCTGGTCTACATGGGAGCAAATGAATGAGAACTAAGGCAGTCATTTCCTTCTTTCATTCTTACATATACATTAAGGGTTATGAAACACATGGTGATTTGACAGATCTTTATGCCAGATGCCCTGTCATATGTCATAATGTGATTTCCCTTTAATCTTCCATTTCATTATAGATGTTCACGATATTGCCCCCAATAATACTGCACTCGAGCTTACTGCAAAGTGTTTGGGCGGTGTGCAAAGGCAGCGCTGTGAGCCGCTTGCATGATCACTTCGAGCAGGATCTTGGTTGCGCTGCCCCCTTTCATCCTGGAGGACCCACTGATGGCTTCGGGCTGCAGAAATATATGTGCGAGTGACTACAAATGAAATACTTACTCACGGCAGCACGGGCGTACTCTACGAGTGCATGACTAACCCCCACTGCAGGGTTGATGACGAAGGCCTTCTGTCGTGACGCTGCCTCCTGCATCCTCTGCATCACGTCAAGGAATGTGAATGTGCAGCCTTGGATCGGGTCGGGCCTAAAAATAAAAGGTTTTACAATACCTGCTGTCCTCAACCAACACCAATGATGCAGTTTGAAATGTTAACATTTGCTTCCGCACCTGGCTTGGTTCGCGGCATTAAACCCAATCAGAACCGGTGTATAGACGTCGAGATGCTGCAGGCAAAAGTCAAGCTGACCAGCAACAAATGGGGCCTGTCATAAAAAGTACATCATTTACGATTCAATTTTACTATTTCACAAACTAAACCTTCTCTTGCTGACTTACTGACAAGCCGCAAGAAATACCAATATACAAGACATGCCTCTTTCCTTCACAGACCTGTAAAAAGAATAATGATTGCTATTACTACTGCTTCTACTACAACTACTACTACTACTAATACTAATACTTTCAGTTACCTCCTTTAGACAGAGCATGCCCAGTGTAGGGTCATCTTCAGGTGCTTCTTGAGAGGTGAAAAGAGCCCTAGAAAACGTCGTACACAAGGCAGTTCAAAGTGCTTCACACAACAGGATAAAAATGCATTAAAAAGACATGACAGAAATCACTCAACAGTTTAAGACATAAAAGAGAAGAGTGCAAAGATAATCATTTCAGTCCGATGCACAGCTGAGCAAAGCTGTTTTTAGCTCACTAATCCAAAACAGAATCCTTTAAATGTGTACATTTCATGAATGATGTCGACTTACCTGTCTCCTCCTGCAATGATGTAGGTATATATCGGTGGCTTGTTCAAGTCACGCAATGCTTTGTTGAAACTTGTCTAGCAAACGAACAACATTTGCTAAATTGTTGATTGGAAAAATGAATCGTTGAGCACATTTGAAAAGGTATTACCGCAATGAGAAAAGCCAGTCGACCAGAAGTTCCACATCCACTCAAAACAACAAGACAGTTTTCTGGATCCTACATTTGCCAAATGCAGGAGAAGTAGATGAAACATATTTAGTCTCTTAATCATAGCATCTGTTTGTGGGTGGGATATACTGACAAGTTTGACAACATTGCCAACATTTTGTGCTCAAAATTGGGTACGAATTTGTTTGCCGTGTGCGCGAATTCTTATACTTTTAATTCACAATACCATCCGGAAAAAAATCACTTTCTATACCACCTACAACAGGCAAGACTAAACTGGATCTAAATAGAACTTAAGCAGGACTGAATTCACACTAAACAGAACTATTCCTGGACCACACCAGGTCTAAACCAGGAATATTGCCGTATGACACATGAGTACCCCAAACCGCAAAATGTAAATGTGAATTCCAGCCATATCAGAGAGCTGACCTTGTGAATTTGCTCCACTCTTCGCGCTGCCTCCATGACTGTCTTCAACACACTGTCACTCAAAACCCTCTGAAAGATGAGCAAATTCAAAATATATTCGTACAGTATTCTTGTTTATTAAATTGATCTCCAAATTCAACCTGGTAATGGCCATTTGAGTCTTCTTTCTGAAACATTTGCATATCACAGGCGTGGAGGATTCTCACAATCTGATTGGCCGAAGCTCTGTCTATGTCCCGGCTCAGGGGATTGGACTTCTCCGAAACAGGAAGTGAGGGCTCGTAGTCCGGGGACTGAAAACAGAAATGCATATGGTGAAATAAACTATAGATTTATGTTGAATCTGATCCAGAACTGAAACCCGAGACTTTAGCCGCCATCTTACAAATTGACATAGGGTCGCTTCATAAAGGGCAATATCATTTCATGTGTTATTAAACAATGACAACATAGATGAAATGGTGAATAAATGTACGTTTTCAACATAAAGCCAGTTCTCTTACCTCCCATGCTTGTGTTGGAGTATTACCATCCACTACGGCCATTTTGCACAATATGTTTTAGAGTATATGTTGTTAGAAACTGTCCTAAATGAATGATTGCCCTTTGCGTTTCCAGACGCCGATATGAAAGAGATGAGATAGTTATCAACAAGTTCAAAGTTCACTTAAAGGTACAGTAAGCATTTGATTTACTATATACTACAAGTGTAAGGCATCAAACCAGAACTTTCTTGAACCAGGCCTTACTTACCGTAACCACCCATTTTATTATTTCAGTATTAGTAACTCTAAACTCATACTGCAGCTATCCAGAGAAGCAACTTCAAATGCAATATTGTTTCTGAATTGTTTACTTTTGAAACAATTCCAACTCATCATCTCCATGTTTCGGTATTAAAGCTTAATTCAGGATATGAATCTTTTACACTCACTCCTTGTTTTGCCAGAAAGGAACAGGCAGCGCCACTCAGCCACTTAAAAATACAGTAGGCGGAAAGTTTTGCTTTACTTTTTGAACTGATGCAAATCAGTTGTAGTTTTTTTTTGTACCACCAAGTTGGTGTGGCAGATGACAGGATAAGGTGATTTTAGTGAATAACAATGTGGATGGTGTGCAAACTGTGTGGTACGGTGAGACGATCTTCATTCAAATGCTGCTTTGGCTTAAACTCAATGTATAGGGAAGTAAGTAAGAGTACTTCAAATTGCACTACAGTATTACTACTACTACTACTACTACTACAACTACTACTACTACTACTATTACTTCTACTACTACTACTGCTACTACAACTACTACTACGACTATTGCTACTATTACTACTACAACTATTGCTACTATTGCTAATATTACTACTACTATTACTACTACTACTACACCTACTACTACTACTACTATTTCTACCACTACTACTATTACTATTATTACTATTACTACTACTACTATTACAATTACTACTAGTAGTACTACTACTACTATCACTACTACTGTGATTACTATTACTACTACTATTATTACTATTGCTAATACTACTACTACTATTACTGCTACTACTAGGATTTCTACCACTACTACTATTACTATTATTACTATTACTACTATTACTATGATTACTATTACTACTACTATTATTACTATTACTACTGCTAATACTACTACTATTACAACTAATACTATTACTACTACTATTACTGCTACTGCTACTACCACTCCTGCTTCTACAACTACTACTACTACTACTATTACTACTGTTACTACAATTACTGCTATTACTACTAATACTACTATTACTACTACTACTACACCTACTACTACTACTACTACTACTACACCTACTACTACTACTACTACTACTACTGCTACTACTACTACTATTACTGCTACTACTACTACTGCTACTACTACTACTACTATTACTTCTACTACTACTACTACCACTACTACTACTGCTACTACAACTACTACTACTACTACTATTACTACTACAACTATTGCTACTATTACTGCTACTACTACTACTATTACTGCTACTACTACTACTATTACTGCTACTACTACTATTACTTCTACTACTACTACTACTACCGCTACTACAACTACTACTACTACTATTACTACTACTACTACTACTACTACACCTACTACTACTATTAATACTACTACTACTACACCTACTACTACTACTACTACTACTACTACTACTACTACTACTACTACACCTACTACTACTACTACTACTACTACTACTACTACTACTGCTACTACTATTACTGCTACTACCACTGCTACTACTACTACTATAACTATTGCTACTATTACTACTATTACTACTACTATTACTACTGTTACTACTACTACTACTACTACTACTACTGCTACTACAACTACTACTACTACTATCACTACTATTACTACTACAACTATTGCTACTATTACTTCTACTACTACTACTACTACTACTACTACTACTGCTACTACAACTACTACTATTACTACTACAACTATTGCTACTATTACTAATATTACTACTACTACTATTACTACTACTACTATTATTACTACTATTACTACTACTACTACTACTACACCTACTACTACTACTACAATTAATAATAATAATAATAATAATAATACATTTTATTTAAAAGCGCCTTTCAGAACACCCAAGGACACTGTACAAGAGAATAAAACAACTAATACTACTACTACACTACACCCTACACCTAGTACTACTGCTACACTACTTACTATGCTTACTATACTACTGCTCTACTACTACTATTACTTCTACTACTATACTAACTACCACTACTATACTACTACTATACTCTGCTACTACAACTATCTACTTACTACTACTATTACTACTACAACTATTGCTATACATTACTAATATTACTACCTACTATTACTACTATGCTGCGCTACTACAACCTACTACTACACTATTACTACTACAACTATAGCTACTATTACTAATATTACTACTACTATTATTACTACTACTATACAACTACATACTTTACTACTATTACTAAAAACACTACTACCTACTACTACTACTACTACCTATATACTACTACTCACTACTTACTCACATAAACTACTACTACTACTACTTATGTACAATTACTAACAAACAAACAACACCTACATATACTGACTCAAAGAAATAAAAAGCAACCTACTATACTACTACTACTACTACTACTACTACTATTACTACTACTACCACAGTTCCCTCTGTTGTCTATGTTGCGATACAACAGAAGTCAAATCCAAGCAGAATCGCATGTGTTCGTTGCTTCCATCAAGAACTACTGAACTTCAAGCAGAAAACATATCTTGTGACTTTCCTCCTGAGTTCCTCGGCAGTCGGCAGTTGGCAGTTGGCGATGGGCGATGAGTGTATGTGTGAGAATGACTAAGTAGTGTTTCAGATGTCCCTGGTCATTCTTATTCACTGCGAGACATTTGTGAGTCACGTTGTTTTGTTAAAGTGGACAGACAGTGCAAGAACCCTGGTCCCAAGCTGCTGTGCTCCTTCAAATGTGTCAGATGTACAGCCAGATATAGACTGATAAACAGCTGTTACCAGTCAGGGGCCATTTGTTAGTTGTGTGGGTTTATTTTAGTGAGATTTGATGGATGAGGCATTAAGTTTATTCAGTGCTGCGCTAATTACTTTGACTAATTACACGGCTTTCATTGCATATCTAGGTTTAAAATCCACCTTCAGACAGTTCAATCTTGATCAAATGTGTCGAGGGCATTATCACTTTAACAATAAGATTCACTGATATAATAACTAAATTAAAAATATATAATGTCTGTCCTTAGACTTGCTCACGTGCCCATTGGTTTAAATCAATAACAGAATTGTGGCGGGATGGAAAGGGCAACCAGTATAAAACCCAAATGAGAGGTACCCCAAGTCATTATTTTGGTCCCACTGTAGTTCTAACAAATACTTTATACCCTGTATGCATTATGTATATATATTTTTATATATAAAATACAATTTCCAGTTTTCAAACAGTGAAAGGAGAAATCACAAACCCTGTGGCACGTCGTCTATACAAACATGCATTCATTTTAGAAAAGGACAAGCGGTGGAAAAGTGTTTCTTCGGCAGGGTGGCTGTGTGCTCTTTCAGAGATCAGGTAAGAAGCTAAATCACACTGGAGAAGCTCAGAATAGAGCTGCTGTTCCTCCACTTGGAGAGGAGCAGGAGCGGTGCCAGCAGAGGTGGCTCGGTCCTCTGTTCCAGATGGCTCCTGGATGCTTCCCTGAGCTCGTCCCACCAGGAGGAGGCCCCAGGGACACACTGGAGGGACTATATCTCCTGGCTGGCCTGCGAAAGCCTCCGATCCCCCCAGAAGAGCTGGAGGAAGTGTCTGAGACAAGGGCAGTCTCTGCGACCCGACCCCTGAACAAGCGGGAGATAATGGATGGATATTTTGGGAACGTGCATGACTTTAGAACTGCTCTTTTTCAGGGTGAAGTGAAACAGGTGGACCACCAAAGCAGTCAATCCTAGAGATGCTTATAGGTCTTACTTTCAGGCCTGCAATACATAAAAAATGATCAGATGCAAACAGAGTGCAGTAATCTGATTGTATCACAAAGTACTGCTTTTACCATACTTTGTACTAGTTTACCTTTGGGGTTATATCGGTGGGGGCTATATCCCCTGGCAGGTTTGTCCAAGCCAAGCAGGCTCAGGTGTATACAGACCAGATGAAAATCAGAAACTGACCCTCCAGGTTGGGGGTTGGGCATGGGGTAACAACCCTACCCCATAATAAACTTAATCTTGTTACGGAAATTACAACGAATACTAAAAGGCTACTCGTTGTTGCTTTATGTCCCCATGGGGATGAAGAGGATTACATAAGTGAGTTTTCCTTCAGTGTGGCTGGAGCAAGCTGTCAGGAGCAGTGCAATCACAGTGCAGCGTCCACAGACCCATTTCTGGATTTTGAGCTAGGCTTACTCAAGCTGGAGGATTGCAAAACGTTGTTTTAGGTTGTTTCTGGTTTCTATTCTATTCATGAAGGTTTTTGTCCTTCCAGTATCGCTGTATCCATTGAACGTCTTCATCAATAATACACATATGACCCTACGACCCCTGTCTTCACAACAATCTGCTCATGCCAGGCTACAGTGCACACTGACCTTGAGTACAACTCCCAAAAGGTCTCTCCAATGTGAACAAGCCCTTACATCCTTTCCTTTTTCCTTGCTGCCTGTGCACTTATCTTCACCCTCGTCTTGCTCTTAATTGTCAATAAATCACCTCCCATAGGAAAGAGAACTCATCAACACTAAGAGGTTCTTGGCGTAATCATAATTGGGAATGCGGTATAAAAAGGGAGAGCTTCATTCAGAGAAAGAGCGAAAAAACGTGGTCACGAAATCTTTTGATGCTTCGGAAAAAGTCATAGCACACCACCTTCTGCCGTGTGTTTTTCAAACCAAACAGTAAATTATGTTTTTGTAATATGTTAAAATGTATCTAGTTTATATCTAATTTGTAGTTGGTAGTAGCTTAGACTTTGCTCCGCCCATTTAGAGCCTTTAATAATTGTAAAATCGAAATGGTTTACGATGAGGTGGGCCCTTTTTTCTTAATTTATTCCTTTTTGTCCACATCGGATAAAAGAAAACCTGCTGGACATGTTTTATATAAAAAGAAAGTTGTAACCATCTTATATTCGGTCAAACCAAACATTCTGGGATGAATCAGGCTCAGTTCGTGCTCCATAACAACCAATGACACTCAAATTAAACCAAATTTTGTAGGACCTTTATATGGATTTTGCACGGACTTAACTTTATTAGTCTCTAAAGCTCATTCTTGTCAAATTAGCTTAGGTTTTTGAAAGAGGAATTGTCAAAACCCAACAAAATGCCCAAGCTCGTGCCGATCAGACCATCCCTCCAGACATCAGCTTTAAAAGACTTTGAGCTCTGGTATTCATGTGCAGAGTTTGTCCACCCTTTTAATGAGCGTAAATCCGACATCAGAGGCTAAAATTACAATGGGTCAGCGTCACAGAGAGTCCAGCTCATTGTCTTTACTCCAAACGGTTCAAGAACAACTCCAGTTTGAAGCAGAAACAAGCACAGCGTCGGCCCGATCCCGCCACTGACAACGCTGTCGTATCCAAACTTGGACACAAAAACAGGGATATTTTAGTTCAAAAACCTTGAACCAAAAAACAAATAGACGTATAGACTGAAGCAACTGCTTTTCTATCAGACAATGGGAAAATGTTAGCCCTATCTCGCATCGATACAGCGATACCAACTACTAATACTAACCCTCATAGCAACTCTAACCAGGAATTGTCCCGTACAGGGGTAAAGGCTTGTTATGTAATAGCTGCTATAACATATACGGTTTCAAAATATAGTGTAAGTAATTCCTTTGCCAAACTCGACGTATCATATGATTTAACACATCTCAATTGTGAAGACATGAAGCCGATCGCAGCAGATGTGTAATCCGTAAATACAAATACAGATCTTAAGGAGCCTTACATAAGTAACCTTTATATACAATATGTGCAATCATGTTCACCTTAGTTAGCTGTACTGTCTGTTAGCTTTACCTCAGCATTGTTATTAAAATAAGTCTCCACTAACACCTTTCCGGGTTTCCTCAGAAGTGCTGTGTAACTGTCATTTTGAATTGGGACATGCTCAGTTGAGTTGGCGCCGAAAGTCACTTCCTGAAATACGTTTGGACAAGTGCAGTTTGAATGATGCAGCCTCTGCTGTGGGAGTGGCTTGTCTTTAAACATCATATATTTACTCAAATATTTGAAT
>BJKM01000023.1:232500-357500 GCA_015082035.1 Chaenogobius annularis | reverse complement strand
AAAAGAAAGAACATCCACAAATCGAGCAAACCTCAATACTAGTACTATAATTACACTACTGTACTACTGCTACTGCTTCTACTAATCGCATCTCTAGTATTTCAGCTTCTACAACTTTTAATATCTGCTGCTGCGCCTACTGACTACTACTTTACTTACTACTACTACTACTACTACTACTACTACTACTACTTACTACTATCTATCTCAATAGAATGGGCAGATTATTTTGTTGAAATATAGATTATATTGTGAATGTTGTATTGAAGACCTGCTAAATGTGAATATTGAGTAAAGATAGTATGAAAGAGCTGATTAAAAATGAAAAGGGAAAAACGTAATGCTGTAAACTTTCAAGTAAAGGTATAAAGGGATATTTTGTGAGTCATTTCACAATCATTTTACATTTCTCTGATACGTAAATGTTAAGTAATACATTTAAAGACACATTTTAGCACATTTCTGTTGTGTTAAGGTCTGTAGGCGACAAAGGAAATACTTGGTTGACTAAGACATGCCCTGCCGATCGATTAGTCATGTAAAAAGGGGGCGTGGCACTACTCAAAAAAGCACCGTGTCGCTCCCAAACTGCACTCACAAGACTACAATTGCACAATTTATGCAGAAAAGTACTAAGAATCAGTGTATTTATTTGTCAAAAGGCAGATGATACACTTTCTTCTTATTACTGCAAATCATGTAGACATTACTACTACTACTACTACTACTACTACTACCACCACCACTGTCAACCATCACCACTCTCCTATGTTGTGACAGGCTCCTTCCACCATCTTTTCCCTGGCCTCCCCTTCATCCCCCGCGGACATGATCATTTCTTTAAACACAGCCAGCCGTAGCGTGAGAATTGCGTACGCGCTCAGCTTTGCATGTGTGGCCGAGCGTGCTACAGTGTGAGACCGGTGGGAAAAATGGTGTTGTAACCTCTCCCCCTTCACTATCAGCGTGCACGGGGGAGCACAAAGACGCACGAGACATCTGCGCTACTGGCAATGCATTAGCGGGCCCGGTCATAGATACACACGCGGGGGAGAGGAGGCGATAATTGTGGTGATAAGATTAAAAAAAAAGAAAAAAAACAGACAGACAGACAGAGGGTGATTTTCGCAAAAGATACTGTTGTACTGAGTGCCCTTAACAAAAAGACTGTGGAGCAGATAAAGAAGCAAGAAATGTAAGCTTAAAAGTGCGCGATATGAAACTTTTCTAGTGGAGGATCTGGTGAACTTGCCTGGTTCCATACTACAGCTTACAAATACTCATTTACTTGAGTAGATTTTTTAAAAAACATGTGCAGTTGTAATTAAAATTGGAAATCATTTCAGCCTGTAATTGTAATTATGGTGGTTGCATTTAAAATCATAGGAATTATTGCCTGCTCTGATTGGCCAGAGCTCAGAGAATATGTTTTTGTATTGAAAGCGTGATAATTTTTAATTTTTTTATTTTATTTTACTACAAATTACGACGTGAACGTTACAATACTTACTGAAACTGAAAATACAGCGGTGCTCAAAAAGAGTAGGTTGAAGTTACAAATTAACAAGTACGTGCTGCAATCCTTATCATTATTATTAAGATATTAGTAATGCACATTTTTAGCACTTTGAGTCGTATTTTTTTCATAGTTTTTACATTCACTTTAGTACAAATTTGGCAGCCACAGATTCTAACTGTATAGAAGCAGACAAAAGCATAAGTTGTCTTCTTTATCGTATCACCCATCTATACAAATCTCATTTCTGCTCCTGCTTCCTGAGTACAGGGCTTTCTAACGGTCTTGTGTTGCCTCTGGCCCTCCTCTCCGTCTCTGTTTTCAACGCACTCTTCCTCCCTGGTTGAAACCCACCCCCCACCAACCACAATAATGCATCGTATAGCAACATCCACCCCAGTCCACACCCCCCCCCTGTGCGCGCTTGGGCATAATGGGCTGTCCCACCTGAACACGAGTGGGGGGAGGACGCTTGGATCTTTACACGTTGGAGCAAATGGTACAGCCTGATTGAGATAGATCGCTATAAGATGGGGGAGAGAAGATTATTGGGGGGGGGAGGGGACGGTTAGTGAAGACGGTGGTTGACAGACAAACAACCTAAATATGGACTTGCTTTTCCACATGTTAAATCAATAGGTGGCATTTGAGGCGCCCTTGTCCTCAACAGACAAAGATTTTCCAAACTGGCCAAGGTTTACGAGTCAACCTCAAGGACAAACGCAACGCTCAGCTTCCAAAATATTTGATCTACACGGCGGTTCCTTTCTTATATAATTCATGTTATCCGCATTTTTGCGTATATGCTCAAAAGCAGATGGCATTAATAGCAAGAACAATGAATAATGCAAGAGGCAAACGAGCGCACTACGGCGGGAGAGAGGAGCGGTATACGGGCCCATAGGAAACTCATTAGAGCACATTAGCACATATGTTAGCATGCATACTGCCTTCAAGCATTGTAATTGAAATCCCAGCCCACACCCCACCTCCATGCACGCCACATCTGAATCCCCTATGTAGCTTTTGAGGCTTAATTTATTACAACAATGAATGGCAAATGTTTGTAGTTAGGAAAGAAAGAGTGCATAGGTAATTAAGGTGAAGGCTTTGTAGAATAAGTATGATAAAGATGCAGATTGTCCCAGCAAATCTACTACTTTTCTATTGAGAGAGTGACTTTGTGATTTGGCATTCATTTAGCACTACCAAATAGATGTTTTCACAAAGAAAATGGTAAATAATGTTGTGTTATTAATGAAATTACATTAAAATAATAAATACAAATAAATTAAATCATTAAAAAAATAATTATGGATTAACTGAATTGATTGAATGATGTATTAAACACGACCAATGGAGAAAGAGTTTGAAATGGTCCTAGAAACGGAAGTGAATAATCAAACACACAAATATGATCATGAACTGATTTGTTGCTAGATTTTTAAAATGGCAAATAAACAGTTAAATATGATGAGGTTAATCTTCATCTTTATCTTAATGACTGTTCAGGAAAAATACAGAAAAAAGTCATGTAAGTAAACAAAAAAGACAAAATTCAAGACAATAGTATGATTTAGACACATTTTATGTAAACACACAATAAATCTGATTACTAGGTTATCTGTTTACTCAGTGGGATTTTCCTGGTTGAATAAAGGTCAATAATAATAATAATAATAATAATAATAATAATAATAATAATAATAATAATAATAATAATAATAATAATAATAATAATAATAATGATAATAATAATAATAATAATAATAATACTGACAAGAGGTATCAAAAAGTATCAATACTCGGGCAAAAAATATCAATAATCAAAATGTCGTTTTTTAATCAATTTAGTTTTAATTTCTGAAATATATTTAGTTAAAATTTAAAGTTTCCTGCTCATATATTTTCCTGTAATTGTTATATTAGTTCAAACTGAAAAAGATAGCCACAGTAAAATTCTTGGTAGTTGAGGAGTTTTAATGCATTTTAAAAACCAAATCAATCATATTTGTTCCACACATTCAATAGTCCTAGGCACATATTTGTCTACTAAAGGAAGTATCTCTCAAACGCTGCGAAACCAAGACAACGCTCTCATTTCTGCAGGTATATCCGCACGCTGTACCTGGGTATCATGTCCGCGGAGGCAGAAGGAGCACCAGAGGAGGTGGTACTGGGCCATGATGTTTGAATAACGCCGATGTCAACATGCTCCGACTGCTGGAGACGTTCCTGGAGTCTGCCCCTCAAGCTGGTCCTACAGCTCTCTGCATCATGATCCAGGAGAACAGGGCTGAGACGCTGCAGTGTAAGTATGGGCCATGTGTATTTGTTTGGTCACGCAGCCTATGAGGGAACGCAAGGTAATGAATGGGTGCACGAACAACAATCAGCACATAGCCCACTCTGTAATTAACAATTGGTGGCTTTGAATTCGAATACATTTCAACTAGAGCAGGGGTCTGCAACCCACGGCTCCGGAGCCGCATGTGGCTCTTTTCATCCAGCTGATGCGGCTCCCTGTGGCTTTTGAAAATAATTAATGAATTTATTTAAAATGTATTTTTGTTTTAGGTTCATTTTGTCTTTTAAAATGGGATTCTGAATTTCAAGATTATGGTGATCTTGTAACATCTAAAGTTTAGATGTCAAAAAAACCATTTGCTCTTAATATGTGTCATAACAGCCAAATGTGCGCCACCCGATACCCCGGGTAGGCCAACTATGGATGATTCTAATAAAAAGAAAAGTATCTGAAGAAAACAGAACGTTCAATGCTATGTCTTTTTTTTAAATTTATTTTTTGTATTGGATGTTAGACATTTAATTTAGTTTTCTCTGCAGTCGTTCATTGATTTAATTAATGAATTTAAATTGATAGAATTGTAATAAATGCAACCCAGTTAAGTTTATACAGAGCATGCAGGCAAAAACAAAAGAAAACAATAAAAAAACGTTATACGCAGTGTTATTTCATTTACAATGTCAAAAAGTGTTTCGTGGCTGCCGGTAAATTTCCTTTACGGTGGAAAATGGGTCACAAATGGATCTTTTTGAGTGGTAAAGGTTGTTTGACCCCTGCACTAGAGGGTGGATAAAACTGCTACTATGACTGCCTCCACTAGAAAATAGAACAGTTACATAATTGTACCTTTAAATTAAGGATGGCTATTGGCTATATAAAAGCAATTACGTTATTCGGATTGTGGTCAAGCAATAAACATCTTTCCTAGAAAGAAGCTGGGACGTTTATATTTAGGCTCTGCTCTGTCATCACACAAAATGTTACGGATGAATTACACCAAAATAGTGACTCAGTGTTTTTTGTATCCAGCTTTTTTAAGTATGACTCATCGTCCGAATAATCTACACTTGAAAATAAGGTTGGTCGTGATGTGGTCGGTTTAGGGAGGTAAGTAGGTTAGGAAAAAACATACACTGGCACTATTATGGGAAATTGAAATGTATTATTGGATTGCTCCTTGCGATCTTACTTTTGAGACAGTCCAGAAACACTTTTTTACACAAAAAAACAAAGACATTCTACATACAATACAATAGACCCAAAAAAAAATGTACATACAAGATGGACACAAATCTGCCCCCTCGCACCCCTCTTCCAACTCCTGCCAGAGTACATGGTGTGTACCAAAAGAAAAGAACGAATACATTCAAATTTGTAATGTATTCCGTGATGCAGATTCAAAGAAAACTGCAGTCCGATTACTTGGATTATTTAAATGACGTTATATTATAGTGTAAAACCCACATGATATTTTGAACCAATGTCCCATCTCGCAAGAAGAACCAGCATTCTTGTATCGGTTTTGCAGTACTTTCAAACATTATGTAGTACTTCCCATCTCAAATAAAACCCGCAGGCCCCCGTTCATGTAGTGTCGCAAAGCAGCAAGGACGTTCATGAAATCCAACTTTTATGTGTAGAGCACTTTTCATTCATTACAGGGCATTAAAGCAATCCCACGTACCCGACCCGCCCGACCGCCCCCACGACGTCTGACCCGTGCGTTTGTTTTGCAGGCATCTCCTCTCTGGCCTCCCTCCTCTCTCTCGCCTGGGTCCTCGCCTCTTACCACAAGCTCCTCCGCGACTCCCGCGACGACCAGCGCAGCATGAGTTACCGCGGGGCCCTGTTTACACCTGTTTTGGCGCCTTTTCACCATCTCCTCCCGGGTCCTCTCCTTAGCCCTCTTCGCCTCCCTGTTCCATATTTATTTTGGCATTTTTCGTGGTGGTCCATTGGTGTGCCATGGCCTTACTGGGTGGTGCACGGAGGGACAGATTTCTGCATGTCCCAAATGGGAGGAGGTGCTGTTCAAACATGGTGGTGGGGATTGTCTACATCTTCTGCTGGTTCAATGTGAAAGAGGGCAGGACTAGACACAGGATGGTGGTTTATTACAAACAGTGGTGCTGGCGGAGAACACCTTTCTAACCGGGCTTTTGTGAGTAAAGAAAAGTGAAATACGTTGCAAATTAACATTACCAACCAATTACAAAGGTTATTTATGGGTAGGGAAAACTAGCGGTAGAAAGTGGGTCTTATCCTTACAGCTGGTGTGTTAGTTTAGAAACAGGAACATTTTGATTTGAGGATTTCAGTGAGTTAACAAATACGTAAAAACACACAAATACAAAATGGGATGAGAAATAAATGTCAACACAAGAGCAGTGGTTCTGAGAGCAGTCTCTAACCAGTGCTTTTGCATTCATTAAAATTGCATTAAATTGTCTCATAAACCGGGAGCAAAGTTTGTGAAAGCCTTTCCCCCCCGAGCTCTGTGCTGTCCGTGTGCGACTCCAAATGTCCCGAGAGCTTAACTTAAAAAACACCAACATGCAAGTAGCTGTCGGTTAAATTGTGATTGATTGCCCAGCCGTACAAGGACGAAACTTTAAAAAATAAACATATAGGGTAACGAAGAAAAAAAAAAAAAAAAAGACATAGGTACGCGGGACCAGTGAGAACTCCGGATAAGTAAAGAATAAAATTAGAAAGTAAAGTGGTATCATCCGACTATCATCATCCGGGCTATTCAACTAAAGGCCCGGGGGCCAGATCGGGACCTCTAAACCATTTAATCCGGCCCGCGACCCATCTTCCAAATATGAAAAAATATATGGTTCGCTACCTGGTTTAGATTGGGGTCAGTTTAGTTAGTAGTTTAGATCTAGTTTAGTCTTGGTTTAGTCTTTGTTTAGCTCTGCTTTAGACCTGTTTTCAGTCTGGGTTAGTCCTGGTTTAGACCCCGGTTGGTATATCGTCTTGTACTAGTTTAATCCCGGTTCAGTACTGGACTGGCAATGTTCTAGAGCAATATTCTAAATGCATTTTGTGTTTTACTTAAGTCTAATATGCCGTAGTTATTTTAGCATTATTGAAACCGATCTAGTGTTGTGGATATTTTGTGGGATGTGGTTAAATTGGTGTGTTGTGCACCAGAGACCACGGCCCTACACCAAATCTTGCCCTCCGGAAAGTGATGTTGAATAGCCCCGGGTTCAGGCATACTATGTTTAAAAAAAAAGTCCTGATGATTTGCATTGACCATTGAAATGTCTCTTCGCACAGGTACGCCTACAGAGACCCCGCCCAGACCGACTCCTATGCCGTCCCAGTGCTGTGTGGGGTCTACCTCACGTTCGCGGGGGGTGTGCTGGTCATGTTGCTGTACTACGGTTTCCTCCACCCGGCCACCGCCCACCTCCAGCCAAGCCCCGCCTCGTCCTGTTGTGCCCAGCTGCTGTGGGGCCTCCCCCTGCCGCCGTCGGCCCCGCCCACTGCCCCGCCCACCCCAGCTCACATGACCAAATCACAGACTGAGGAGGACGTGGCCGAGTCCTGTCTTCCCGTGTTTCAGGTGAGAAGAAATATTGCTTTAGTTCGGCCTTATTTAGTTAAATTATGACCAAGCTCTAATTTGCTATTTTGGCGACATCATGGAGTCATTATTCACTGATGTCCTGGAGCTGCTTTAACTCAGACACTTGCCAAACCCACTCCTCTGATCTAATCTGGATTCAGTACTTGTTTCGTCTTCGTTAAGTCTCAGTTTTGCACGTCTTCATCATTCTGCGCCTGAAATCATTCAAATCCACAATACGTTTCTGTATACGACAACCATTGCGTTTACCTTCTCACGTCGTCTTCCAGGTGAGGTCTTCGCCCCCCGCATCCAAACCGGAGGGCCCGCTCATCAAGATCGACATGCCCAGAAAGAGGTACCCCGCCTGGGACGCGCACTACGTGGACAGGCGCCTGCGGAGGACTATAAACATACTCCAGTACATTACACCGGCCGCTGTGGGGATACGCTATCGGGACGGGCCGCTCCTGTACGAACTACTGCAGTACGAGTCCTCCCTCTGACAGAGAAACACACGCACACATTAGCACTGATGCACCATGGGATACGTGTAAATGACAACATAAAATCGCCTTGTAGCAGACAGTGGAAAGACATGGGCTAATTCATCATTGTTTTATGCAGTATTGCTTAACGAAATGTTATTCAAAGCCAAATCACATTTCAGACACAAAAATGTCTGAAATGTCTCTACAGCGATGTCAAATTAAAGTTTAAACCAACACTAGGCAGTAAATAGTCACTTGAAATAGGCCAGTCCTAATTTATATTCAAATAAAAGTGCCAAATGTTTCATGAATCAATGGCATTTCCGAGATAAATTCAAGATAGCCTTGCTCTGACTAACCATAACTACTCGTTGGTCGGTAGTTTGAAGTATCCGTGGGTTTCAGAGGGATGCAAAATGAGCTCCACTGACACAGCAATTCATAATTTGAAAACAAAATCTTCTGAAACCCAAGGACATCTACGGATTGTACGTCTCAGTAACTCTAATGTTGTGTTGTGAGAATTGAACGTCTAAAAGTCAAACATTTTAAATACTATTTTAAAACAATAGCGGTCCATCTTTTTCCTACTGTCTATAGCTTCACGTCTGCGTACCTAATCTCCATTTACCCCCGGCACACGTCGTTGTCAGTATTTTTCTCATTTGCGGCTGTGTCGAAAACGAAAAAACCTACAAAAACACCACGCATGCTGTCGACATTGCACCAAACCCCCCCAAGAATGGTGACACAGGAGTCCGATGTGTCACGTTTACTGTCAGGATTCTGTGAGCGTTTTGTTGTAAGTCCAGTCAAGATTGTGTATATATTTTATATGTACATAAGAGATGTTTTTATTGTTTTATTACTGTTCAAAAGGGAACAAACAGTGGTAGGACAAGACAGAATACATTGAACTTAGTCTCAAACAGATTGATGAAAAGCGCATCAATGATCAGGTATGATTGGACCAGTAGTTAAAGTGTGATACAGTCATCGTTTCAGTACAATCCATGCAATAAATGTACTTGCTACGTACGTCACCTTATTGTGATGTCATAAGTCAGCACTGGCAAACTTTGACTGACTTCTTTCCTTAGTTTTGTTTTAAAAATGAATGACAGAATTGTGATGCAACTACACACAAGGTTATCCGATGTGACTGCGCTGCATAGATGAAAAAAATCATCTACCCCATTTTATTTAGAATATAACCATACATTCTTGCCACAGCTGCCCTGGGGCATACTGACTGATGTGTAAAACATACAGTCTTCTTGGTAAAGAGTCATGGACACACAAAATGCAAATTAGCCGGGTAATTTGACTTGAAAAGCGTTATCCTACAGTGCTCACTTACAGCATAATGTGACTGTGGCTGAGTCTCATTTCTGTTCTCTTGCCTTCTTGACTCCTTGATTCCATCAGTGCTTAAGCTGTCAATCAAGCCAATTGGTACTCCTTTGTTAGATTTACATCTAACAAGGACTTAAGGCGTCAAGGAGGCAAGTGAAAAGAAAGTAGACGGAGCCACAGAACCATAAAGCAAAGTGACAAGTTCTTTCCTTTTGGCTCTTTTTCTTCAGTGGGCGGGATTTACGGCTAAAGAAACGAGACGCTGAGATGTTTGGAGGTGTGAACAGAAATGAGATGCACCCGGATATTTTCTGCAATTAAACCAAAACAATAATGCTAACAAAAATCGAAAATAGACCCGGTCCAGAATTCTCTCAAATCGACTTTCTCAACATTTCACTTGAAAAATGGCGACACAAGCCCAAAGGAAAAGTTAATTATTTTGATCTAGTTCTTCGAGCGTATTTCCTCAGCTCATGTTCCAAAGCCAACAGCGTGGGGCCAGTCATTAAAGACTCTGGGGCTTTTCTCTCCATTGCCCCCCGGTGAGTACTAGCTGTATCACGTCCAACCCCCCCAGGGCCACCCACGGGTGAGCTGTGATGCGCAGCTCATTATTTATATATATTTGTTTGTTTTTATGCCTGTGATCCAAGCTGTTACATTGGCACATGACAAACGAATGGGCTGAGATATCAGTCATCGCTTGTGGTCACACGCCTCATCGGGGGGCCAGTTAAACGAGGAGAGTGAGAGAGAGAGAGAGAGAGAGAGGGAGGGGAGAGGGTGATGAACCATGATGATTAAAATATACAAGAGAGAGTAGGTTCTGATTGGATAAAAGCAAGCCTCTATTATGGTAACAGAGAGGTAACAGCTTAAAAAGCACTACAGATTAAAATGAGGTACTTTTACATCAAATACTGCACATGTGACAACAACCAATACAGTTACTAACTACTACACACACCACCACTTCTACTACTACTACTACTACTACTACAGCAGCCACTAATCTACAAAAACATGAAGTAATCACTAAAAGAGTGAATATAAAAAACTGTTTTCTTCAGTTGTTGACGAGAAAAGGCAAGAAAAAACCCAAAACATTCGTGAATTGACCGTATATTTTAAGGGATGGGGGATATATCGGTCCCAGTATCGGTATTGGCTGACATATGACACATTTCTTTCCGATATCGACACCAAATTGTACACGGCGGCTCAGCGTGGCCAAAACAAACATGGCCATATGCTTACACAATCATGCAACTAATCATTGTACACAAACGCATGAATACATTTAGTTGTCATTTTGTTTTTGTGGATTTGTGCTCCTTGCTATGGATTTTAACATCTTAAATATCGGTATCAGCCATATCGGACCATCCCTAGTATGTTGTCATTACCAGCTAACGGTAATGTACAGTATACAGTTCATAATGGCCTATTGGGAGAAGCTAAGATAAATGTAGCCATATTTGCATATTACTGCTGCGACAATGCATTTAATGACCAAATTACTTAAATAGTGACTAATTTTATTTCAGAATTAGACCAGATAAAACACACTATATACTCGCCTTACGTACAATTTGAAAGTTGGAGTATCCCTTAAAGGAGTTTTGTGTTTATGGTGCTAAACACCAGAAAACCTCACCTCTAACCCCTCCAAGTTGGATTCAGTCTTCTCAAATATCCAACTATAATAACTTAACTAAATCAATTGGCTGCTAATACTTCTCTTATGGTGCAAACATGTCCGACACACATGTACATATGGTGCAAGGTTTCTCTTTAAAACCTATGGTGCAACTTCAGTACTGCCTTCAAAACCGTTTGCCAAGGCTGTGCCAAAGTTTCCAGACAAAACTTGCTCTTCCTGGTCCTGCAATAGCTATGCAAGCCTCCAAAAGCGGAGATGTGCTTAGGCTAGCTACACACAGATGCAAACATGTTACAAAGCATAAACACAAATGCCCAACAGCCCTTTTCCCCCTTTACAATGTGGGAACAATATTCAAAATGGTGCTACGGTTTTGTACAGTCATGGAGATATTAGCCAAATAGTACGTTTAGGGAAGTTACAGAATTCTTTTTTGTTGTTGTTGTTGTTGTTTTTTTGTGTGTGGGATAAGAGTGAACAAAAATAGCAACGTATTTTTGTTAATTTGTTTGCTTTCAACAATTTCAATTGCCTTATCTGCTCTATATGACGTGATTTCCGCAAGTGTGAAAATGTCAACGACGTACGGCTAGCTTTTTGTTCACTCGCGCAACGTAGCCTAGCAAAGCCATCCGAGTCGTTCGGGTTTGATGACCAAGGGGCGGGGACTAACGGAGGCTGACTGAACATGACTGGTTAAACCTTTTGCCAATCAGGAAAATTGGCTAGCAAAAGGGTTAGCAGCGGGAGCATGGATGTCGCGCCGCGTTGACGTGAATTCACTCCTGGACAATTGTCTTGATGTGAAGCCAATTTCCAGAGACACAATTCACCACAGACATCCTCTTATTGTGTGTGTGTGTGTGTGTGTGAGTGTGATTCGGATTGGTTGGTTGACTTGGCTAGGCTACTTGCGTCAAACGTCGGGCATCGGTTGCATTGTACATCGAAAGAAAACGGAGGAGAAAAACAAAAAAAATCAACCTACATGTACTGTGATAGCACATGTGCCATCTCGAGACACCTAATTGTGAATATTTTGCATGAATGTTGTAGATTCAAGGGCACGTCTGCTCCCGTAGGAAATGCTTTGCTTCTAGATTGTTCTTTGGGAAAAAATATAAATAAATGAATAAATATAGGGAGGTTGTTTTTAGCTTAGCTTAGCATAGCAGCAGCCCCGCTAGCTTCGGTTTTGACTTGATCTTTCAAACAATCATTCCTTGCATATAGTCTTTCAGGTTAAACAAATCAGGTGTGACACAACCAAATAAGTTTATGTACAATTTTAAGTTGTATTTCTTTATTCTTATTTGTTGTTTTTTTAAAGGTGCACTACATACAATTCTGGGTGGTTACCTGCTTGGAAATGTTATTGCCTCTCGATCTTGTCTAGGATTTTCCGCAGCAAGGCATTAAATGTATCTTCTAAGCATTTATGTAATTTTTGTTGTTGTTGTTGTTAAACTCAAAAACACCTTGAAACACACACTTTCTTACTTCGCCTCTCCACAGATCTGGCCTGTAACTTGTCATCTGCCATCTTCTTGACTGTATGATGATAAATATGTTCAGTGCCATAGAGCGGAACAGTCCGGGCTTATCCATGGAGACAACCAGAAATGTTACGCAGTGCACCTTTAATGTCATTTGTCAACCAGAGCCTAATTACAATACCGATGTCAATTTTGTTATCAACGCTTTGTTTATCTCATTTTTGGCTTGTCTATCTTAGTTGGGAGGGTCAAACAGGGTAACAGTGAATGGATGCAACCTCCCGACTGAGCATCGTCCACATATTTCGGACATGTTTTTTTTTTTTTTTTTTTTTTTTTTTTTTTTTTTTTCACCCGTCGCTACATTTTCGAACAAAAATCGATGTCAGTTTTCGCATTGTACTTTGTCCAATTTCTCTCGCCCCAAATCTGAATCCTTGCCGCTGAAATCCATCTCAAACTTGTGGATTTTTAGCAACTTGACTCAGGTCTGGAAAACTTTAAAAGCACAGGTCAAATAAGTCATGGTGTCGTCTTTCTCTAGCAAAAGCTTTTATTTTCAAACGCAAGAAGTAGCGGTAGAAATTCTATGTGCTAAAGATGATTTCCTGTGGTGTTCTTGTACATACGTTTTTTTTGGGGGGGGCGGCGGGGGGGGGGTATTTGTTGGCTTATAGTAGCTCTTTTTTCGTCAAATATGTGCCACTTGTAAATGTTGATAATTAATATGAGAATGTACGACCAGAGAAGTGACTGTGCTGTCCGTAGGAGTCTGTGCCACTGTGTCGTCATTGAGTAGGACCGCTCAAGTAGATGTATAGAGACCACTGGAAGCCGGCAGAGGGGATTCACAGGCAGCCATTTTGAACCGCGACGCCAAATTTGTATCGATATCCTGAGATGGTTCTGGGTTGAAAGTCTCCCGAAAACCTACTACTTTCTGTCATCAAAAATATTTAGATGGCAAAAACACCTTATACATTACTTTGAATTCAACGTTTAATTTTGTTCAGGAGGACGCCAATTTTTAAGTGTAAATCTAACATACCAGAAATGAATCCATATTTGTACTTTTATGCTATTCATTTATCACCAATAACTACTTTTTTCAAGCCACACAAGTTGTTGAGGTTGAGCCCAGAGCGATCAGTAAATTGCAATACTCCCGGTACGATGTATAATAATAATAATAATGTGTTAAGAACTGTCAAAATGATCCGATACAACGTCAATATGGTTGCCTGGCGCTCTTCTGCTGCTGTCTTTTTCAGTCTTACAATGGCTTCTGCATCAGCTCATCGAAAACAGTATCGGGAATCCACGCGAAATTCCCAAGTCACTCGGAATGTTTCCAATCATTAAAAAGGCAAGAAGTATCTGAAGTTTGTCTGTAACATATATGTGTCTTGGAAAGATGATATATTTTTAAAAGGGGCCAGTGTTAGCAAACGTGTTATTTTTGTTACCTCCAGAAATCTATTTATCTGTGAAGAGATTTACAATATTACAAATACCAGAACCTATGACAGCTTTTGAACACAGTAGAAAAATGTATTATACGCGTCAGTATTGAGTTTGATTTTCTATATTTACTACATTGTAACGTGACTGCGATGGAGATAAAAAAAATATATATAAATTAATTTTTCAAAATGTGTGTTTGTGTGGAGTTGCCATTCACTTTCAAATATTTTTATTTAATAAAACACAGAAATTGTCACTGGTGATTTTTATTCATTTATTATTTATTTATTTATTTATTTATTTAAAATCTCAATTGTGGCAGAAATTGTATTTCAAGTGCCATACTTTGCATAGTAACAAAATGCTTATAGTGCAATGGGAAGCAACATTCAAACTGACAAGACAATGTTAATTGTACAAACAACTCATTGGTGCAGCATACAAGATTTAGAAAACATTTACATTTAAAAACTGTTTTTTTTTTCCCAGTAACAAGTAGTTAAGATTGTCAAGGCAAAATGCACTCACAGTACACTGAAAACAGCTCGATGGTTAAAAGGCGTGTAGAAAGTGACATTTCTATATCGGTTCATTCAGTACACAAAGACAGGAAAAGAAACGCGTTGCCAGGTATTCAAAATAACGTTTGTGTTTCGTAGCAGTTGAACTTGGACAAGGAGTTTCTATAAGGTCAATAAAATAACCACAAATTACTATTTGAGTAAAAAAAAAAGTGTCGTAATAAGTAAATAATTTGCGTGACTATCCAGGCCACATGCATGTAAAGGCCAATTAGCCAAAAAACAATAACTATATAATGGATTTAATTATTCATACATTTTCACAAATAAGTATTATTATTTTAGCAGGAATTATTACATTCTTGACCACCGAAAACATGCATGTAATGTTAAATTGGTCAAAAGCACAGTTTCAAGCAGGGCAATGGGACCAGAGCAGGACCGGGCCTAACGGTCCACGTTCAGGACGCGGGCTACGGTCACGTCAGGAGCGGGAAGGCTCGGTCCACGTCAGGAGACGGCCTACGGGTCCACGTCAGGACCAGGCTACGGTCCCACGTCAGGACAAAACTGAACTTTGGACACACCCTTGGACTCTTACATTACATACACACGCCTTTCATAAGTCACATTATTCATTGATTGTCCAAGTTTGCAATATTACTTCTTTTGCATATATTAAGCCGACATGTCAAACGTAAAAGAACAAGTATGGCTCTTTCCTTTGTTTCCTATATGTGACAATGTGACCTTGAAAAAAGCCAAGCCTGAGGCAACAACATGAGAGATCCCAATTCAAATGTAACAGATGAATAATATATGTACTTACATTACAATAATGTATGTAATAAAATAATAATAATAATTTCATTTACTTCAAACTCCCTTTGGATTTTTAGTCTTGTAGTTTCGTGGAAGTTTCTTTTTGCCAAACAGGACTTGGCAAGACGAATAATAACAATCAAAAAAGGTCAAATGAATCAGAACGAAAGCATAGATCTTCCCTTGTCTAAAATTTCCATCTGTAACAGTAATTCATTGTTTTACATTTTGGATTAGGTCAAAATTTAGATGTATGGCGCCCTCCTCTGGCCGCAGAACAAAACAACAAGTACAAAAACAGTTAAACGATCAATAATTGACATTTTGGTTTAAACTGTATAGAAACGTACATCTCTTTTAGCTGGCCATAAAAATAAGCAACAACAACAACAAAAAAAACAATATGAATCCTTTTAAATTTTCCCATGAACATTTGATTCCGGGTGTACACACTAATGCAGGTTGGGTGCGTTTAGGGACCTGTAATTGGACGGTCTGGAGCGCTTTTCAGGTCATTAAACTTATGAATCTGTGCTGCGATGTTGGTGCAATAAAGGTGGTCCCTAACCCTAACCCTAACCCACTAACACGCTCAAAATGAATGCCGAACTCGCCTCGCATTGGGTGTACACTCGGCATAAGAGAATCTTTTAAATGAATGAAATAAATATCAGAAACATTTAGAGCCACAGCAGCCCTCAGAGCAGTAGTCAAAACTCCATTTAAAAATAGTTGTATCCAGTGTAAAAAGAAAAAAAAAGAAAAAAAAGCTTGACGTTGTTGACAGTAAAGTGCAACTCGCTTTGCATCTCTGAAAGTTCACTCCAAAGTTACTCCAAAAGAGGATCGTCGTCATCGTCGTCTATATTGAGTCTTTGGAAATCTCTGATGGAAGGTGGGCGTCTCCTCCCGCCAAGGAATCTGAACAGCACTGTGGAGGAAAAGATCAAATGAAGTCAATCTCTACATTCTATCGCCAAATACATTAAAGGAGACGCATTGTGCCTTTCATTTTCATGCATCCAGTGTTTGAACTATAATACAAGCAGATCATCACTTTACATTTTGTTCATAGTCAGCAGCCATATTATTGATCTAAAGCAGATGAATGGAAATGGGTCCATTGACTAAAATACTGATAAGCCCCGCCTCCACATTGTGTCAGCAGATTGTCATTTAAATGTTTGACCCGGAGGCTTAAACAGGAATTTTTATGACCAAAATGCAACTTTGAGGAAACTAATGACGAGGAAACGCCGCAACACGCTCATTAAAGTCGATTTAGCACAATGCGTCCCCTTTAACATTTGACTCCCTAAAATAAATGGGTTCCAAAGAACAACGTTTGCATATCGTAGCCTGTTGTGGACATCCGTAACTCACCGGTAACGGCACTCAGCACGAGCAGCACGCCCACCACCAGGCCGACGACCAGGGGGACGTCCCAGCACTTCTCCCCGGCCATCATGCACCGCGTGTGGCTTAGCGTGCCGTTGTTGGGCCTCCCGCTCACCGACAGGAGGCGGCACATGAGCGGGTACACGTCCACAGTTTCAATGGAGCCCATCCGGTATCCCTGGCGAAAACTGGGGCCGACCGCTGCCAGGAAGGGGTGCATGCTGGGTAAGGAGTTGTCGTAGCCATGGTCACCCACTACAACACAAGAGACGTTGATTCGACTTTTTTTTTTTTTCCTGCTTATTTAGTAACCAAGTACGCGTGACTAAACTATCCCAGCTACAGATGTACTGCGAGTATAGACAGATGTACTGCGAGTATACGCAGATGTACTGCGAGTATACGCAGATGCAACTGTCACGTGGTGAAGAAATGATCCAAACTAGTTCTCTAGGTTAGGACTGGTTTGTTTGAAGCCAGCGCAAACATCTGTAGTGTGCAAACATAAACAACTGACCAAAATAAATAAATAAATAAATAAATGAATACTAATAAAAACACAGCAAAGTCTATCTAACTTTAAATAAACTAAAAATTACTGTAAGCGTGATATTTGGCTCTTACATTCTGATTTATTTTTAAAAGGATATATCTATTTAAATATTGTCATTTTTTAATGGTGTTATATTGACTGTAATATTTTAAGACTAGATAAATCAACTGAGCACGTATTCCTTTGTATGTTCCTGTTGCTCGGCGCGGCTCTTCCTGTATAAAATGTGCTGTTTAAATGACGTAAAGTGTCTGTTTCAGGCTCTAGTCGCATGCCAAACGGCAGAACGGCGTACGTCTGGGCAGCACATTCCCCGTCTGCACAATGGTCCAGCCTTCGTCAGCGATGAGGATGATGGGCTGAACGCGGTGATTGTTCCGATAGTGCAGCTCCTCTGGGATGGACTCCTTCAGATGAGCGGTCATGTGCGCGTGGCAGGTTTTCAGCAAATTGAACACTGCGGTTGTGTCTGCGCGGATTAAAAAAAAAGAACAGGACAAGAGCTTTAAGTTTGGAACAACAATGAACACTATGTTTTCAACAAGGACTAGATTAAGATCCAAATTAGGACCAAAAAGAATCCTGGACTAAACCAGGGGCTAAACCAGGGGCTAAACCAGGGGCTAAACCAGGGGCTAAACCAGGGGCTAAACCTGGGGCTAAACCTGGGGCTAAACCTGGGGCTAAACTAAACTGGGGCTAAACCGGAGACTAAACAAGGGAATAAACCAGGGACTAAACCAGGGGCTAAACCTGAGACTAAACCAGGAAATAAACCGGGGACTAAACCGGGGACTAAACCGGGGACTAAACCTGGCACTAAACCTGGGACTAAAACCACCCTGGGACCTAAAACCTGCGCGACTAAAACCTCGGGACTAAACCGGGGCCTAAACCGGGGCCTAAACCGGGGACTAAACCTGGGACTAAAACCGGGGACTAAACGGGGACTAAACCAAGGGCCTAAACCGGGGACTAAACCTGGGACCGTAAACCTGAGGCTAAAACCGGGACTAAACAGGGACTAAACCTGGACTAAACTGGGACTTGAAACCTGAGGCTAAACCTGAGCTAAACCAGGGGACTAAACCTGAGCTAAACCTGAGCTAAAGAAACAAAGGACTAACAGCCAAACCGGGGACAAACTGAACTAACCGGGGGACTAAACCTGAGGCTAACAGCTAAACGGACTACGGGGACTAAACCTGAGCTAACCTGAGCAACCTGGCTAAACCTGGACTAAACCGGGGCTAAACCGGGGCTAACCGGGGCCTAACCGGGGCCTAAACCGGCTAAACCTGGGACTAAACCGGGGACTAAACCGGGGACTAAACTAAGGGCCTAAACCGGGGACTAAACCTGGGACTAAACCTGAGGCTAAACCTGGGACTAAACCAGGGACTAAACCTGGGACTAAACTGGGACTAAACCTGGACTAAACCTGAGGCTAAACCTGAGGCTAAACCAGGGGCTAAACCTGAGGCTAAACCTGAGACTAAACCAGGAAACAAACCAGGAACTAAACCAGGCTAAACCGGGGACTAAACCTGGGACTAAACCGGGACTAAACCTGGGCTAAACCTGAGGCTAAACCTGAGAACTAACACCTGGGACTAAACCTGGGACTAAACCTGGACTAAACCTGGGACTAAAACCTGGGACTAAACCTGGGACCTGGGACAAAGCCTGGACTAAACCGGGGACTAAACCTCAGACTAAACCAGGAAATAAACCAGGAACTAAACCAGGGACTAAACCAGGGACTAAACCTGGGACTAAACCTGGGACTAAACCTGGGACAAAGCCTGGACTAAACCGGGGACTAAACCGGGGAATAAACCGGGGACTAAACCTGGGAATAAAACCAGGGATTTAACAGGGATTAAACCAGGGATTAAACCAGGGATTAAACCAGGGATTAAAACCAGGGATTAAACCAGGGATTACCATTTGGATTAAATTTGGATTAAACTGGATTAAACCTGGATTAAACCTGGATTAAACCTGGATTAAACCTGGATTAACCTGGATTAAACTCTAAAATATGGTAGGATGAGAGCTATCCCGCTACTATTTACTTCAAAGTATTATTCAGAATTTAGAGGCGCAACAATAAAACAAGTAATTTCCTAATTGATCACAACAATAGCTGTATTTACATTTGCAGTGGTGTTTAAGGGTTTGTCTTGACTTCTAAACCAGTTTTAAACTAGGTCTAAATGATGTGACTAACCTGGGACTAAATGAGCTCTAAACATGGTCTATTACAGAACTAAACCAAGTATAATCCACCACTAAACCAGTATTTAAGATGCACCGTGAAACATTTCTGGTGTCTCCATGGAGATGCATTGCACTGCTCAGTATGTTCCAGAGTGTGACATTAAACTCATCTCACTGGCATTTGTTCATTTACAAAAAGCACATTGAAAACGTAAACCTTCTTCCTGTGAGCGGCCCGTCTTGAAAGAGATGGATACGTTTAATGCCATTCTGTGGAACATTCCAGGCGAAGCTAGAACACCTTCATGAAGACGAGCAGGTGCGGACCCCCCCCCCCTACCAGAAACGTCAATGTGCTAACACTTAGAGCTAAACTGACACATGAACTGTGATCAAATATTCTCAAAGGTCTAACCCAGGTCTAAACCAGGTCTAACCCAGGTCTAACCAGGTCTAAACCAGGTCTAACTAACCAGGTAAACCAGGGCTAACCAGGTCTAAACCAGGGTCTAACCCAGGTCTAACCCAGTCTAAACCAGGTCTAAACAAGTCTAAACCAGGTCTAAACCACAGTTTAAACCAAGTCTAACCCAGGTCTAACCCAGGTCTAACCAGGTCTAAACCAGGTCTAAACCAGGTCTAACCCAGGTCTAACCCAGGTCTAAACCAGGTCTATTAAACCAGGTCTAAACCCGGTTCTACCCCAGGGCTAACACAGGGCTAACACAAGGCGAAACCAGGTCTAAACACAAGCCTAAACCAGGTCTAACCCAGGTCTAACCCAGGTCTACCCAGGTCTAAACCAGGTCTAACCCAGGTCTAAACCAGGTCTAAACCCGGTCTACCCCAGGGCTAACACAGGGCTAACACAAGGCGAAACCAGGTCTAACACAAGCCTAAACCAGGTCTAAACCCAGGTCTAACCCAGGTCTAAACAGTCTAAACCCGGTCTACCCCAGGGCTAAACACAGGGCTAACACAAGCGGAAAACCAGGTCTAACACAAGCTAACCAGGTCTAACCCAGTTAACCCAGGTCGTAAACCAGGTCTACCCAGGCTAACCAGGTCTAAACCAGGTCTAAGACCAGGTCTAACCAGGTCTAACCCAGGTCTAAACCCAGGTCAAACCAGGTCTAACCAGGTCTAACCCAGGTCTAACCCAGGTCTAAACCAGGTAACCAGGTAACCAGGTCTAACCCAGGTCTAACCCAGGTCTAACCCAGGTTAACCCAGGTCTAAACCAGGTCTAAACCAGTCTAAACCAGGTTCTAAACCAGTGCAGCTAAAACCACGGGCTAACCCAGGTCTAACCCCAGGTCTAACCCAGGTCTAAACCAGGTCTAACCAGGTCTAACCCAGGTCTAACCCCAGGCCCTTAAACCCAGCGCTCTAACACAGGGCTAACACAGGGCTAACACAGGGCTAACACAGGGCTAAACCAGGTCTACCCAGGTCTAACAGGTCTAACCCAGGTCTAACCCAAATCCACAGCCCTCTTCAAAGCGGGACAGTACTTTGCGTTGGGATGAGCGCTGCCACAGGTGTGAGGTCCACCAGCGTGTAGTTCTCTGGACTGAGACACTTGTCCAGCTGTATGAGTCGATCGGGCGAGCACTGAGTCATGCCGTGGTCGCTGGTGACGATCACGTTTATCTGTCCCCAAAGTCCGGCCCCCTTCAGCTCGGAGATCAGCAGGCCGATGTCGTCGTCCACCTACAAGCGAGTCATCTTCAGTTTTAGCACGTTCCATCAAACCTTAAACTTAAACGTGGCAAACTGAGCACGTCATGGATTGTTCTAATGTCTCTCGCTCTCTTACTCAGATTACGAGCAAAAGCCAGTATCGATCCATCAATTATATAACGGAATCAATTTGTAATGTATATGGTATTATAAGAAGAAATAACCCGTAACATACAAATGTAATATACTCATTTAGTGTTAGTGACGCAACAGTGTGCGGACGACATTAAAATGGAACTCAAAACGCTTTCAATTGAGTGCAGATCAGTTCATCTTGTGTTGTGACGGAGTTTTATCTTTAATTGATGTTATTCCATTTGTATTTTGCCGTATTTACCATTATAATGTCACTTTGGTCCGCTGAGGTGGTTTTTAAAAAAGGCGCTCTTGTGAATAAATTGGACATTGACAACCGTGTCGCAAACAATCTTAAAACCTGTGCCAACTCCTTTTCAGGGCGCAGTAAGCAAATAATATGTATTTGTATTAGCAGCACTAGCGTTACGCGTACGTCACAAAATGGTAGTAGCAGCAGCAGTCATTTCTCTAATAGTAGTAAAATAGCAGCTTTCGTTTTGATATTGGCACATAGACTTGACAGCCAAAGTAAGAGCTGTGGTGGTAGTGGGAATAACTCCTTTAGGTGCAGGTATAAACTTGGACACTTTTATGGAATGTGAGTGTGGGGGGATTAAGCAGACTGTGTACCTCTTTGAGAGTTTGGCTCATCATCGTGGTGTTGTCAGGCCCATACTTGTGTCCCATAGCGTCCGGCTGTTCCCAGTACAGAGCAGCGAACTTCACCCCTTCTTCCTGAGGAATAAAGCACATATTTCAGTCTTTAAAATGCGCTTTTATGAATTACTCGACTGTATTTATGAATTATTGTCGTTTTATTTATGCAGTACGAGTATTGATGTAAAAAGCCAGTAATTAATACACAACACTTAACGACTGCCACATTGTGAAGTCATGAGCAATTAAGAGAGATTCAATCAATCAAATAAGTAACAAATAAAAATGACATTTCAAAACCAGTTCAAACACAAAAATTGGGTATTGTTATGCTATAAATGTGTAATGTAAAGTAATAAATGTGTGCATACCAGGAAGAATATCCATTGTCAAGGTAACGGCTAACGGGGATGCTAACAAACAAACCTTGCCATCTCCTTTCATCCACTTGGTCACGTTGCCCACCCGCTCTCTGAACGTCATATGTGGGTTGTATGGGAGGTAGTAAGTGGCAGTGCGGTTATGGATCAGAACGTCTGATCCGGGCCACATCATGGCCGCCGTCTTGTAGCCGGAGTCCAAGGCCGTGATCCAGAGGGGTTCGGCCTCGTTCCACCACGACGGGTCGGTGTTGTTGGAGATGTGGAAGTGCTTCTTGGTGTCTGGGTCGTACATGTTACTGGCCATGATACCGTGGGACTCGGCGTACAGCCCTGTTACCTGGAAACATACAAGGAAAGATTAGGTAGAACATTAGGAATTACATGCCCTAAAGGATATCAATGACTTCCTCTCGTATGAAGATAGAAGCTAGTCTTCTTGTAGTCATGAAATTGTACTCATTTATCCCACTTTCATTTCATTTTGTGTGACTTTAGAACAGTAAAAACGCAGTCAATTCCAAGAGAGTCCAGTTGGATGCTGAGTGGAGCTCCAAAAATGTGGTTTTTTTTTTGTTTTGTTTGTTTTTTCAAATGGGGACAATTCATTCATTTCGGGAAAAACGACATGGTTTAAGTTAGGAAAAGGGTTTGTGTTTGGGGGCTGATAAAGATGTGGTGCTAGTGGAGCTCACGAGAATTAAAGTTGTGTAACCCCGGCTTTAAGTTATTGATGATTTAAAAACGTTGCTGAACATTCTAACAATTGATAAGTTTATTTAACATTGAATTAACGAGTTGTTGAAGAAATGTTTTTTCCAGTTCTATGCACTTTCTCCAGTCCAGATTTACCAGACTGTAGTGGTTTGGGAAGGTCTTGGTGATAAAGACGTTGGTCATCTGCTCCACCAGGACGCCTTGGCTGTACAGGCTCTTCAGGTTGGGCATGGGGAACCTCTTGAGGTAATCTGCCCGAAAACCGTCGAAAGAGACGAGCAGCAGGGGCGGGGGAGGACCGGTCGGACCCCCGTCATCGGTGCCAGAGACTACAGCTGTAAGCGCACACAGGAAACCCAGCAGCGTTTCAACAAGCAACATCCTGGAGGGAAAAAAAACAACAACACACAAGTTTGTTCATGCCAATTTATGTCCCATATTTATAAGAGTTAAATTCAGGTGGATCGGAGACATATTGTTTCTACGGGAAGCGACGAGTGTTTACGTTTTGCACTTGCTGTATTTTGTTCGATGTAATGTTTATTTTCGGTTTACATTTGTTTACATTAGCGACCAGAATCAAGATTGTCGTTTTGAAGATACACAAAAGGAGCAAAAAAAAATGAGTATCATTTACAACAAGAAAAGCTTCAAAATGGTCCAGAAGATCTTTATTTATTTTCATTTAAAAATATAATTAAATATCCCAATAGCCCCATTTTGATTTGTTCAACCTCGTTTGTCATGATTTCAAAGATGTGTGGTGTTTTTATGTACAGTGGGTAAATTGCGTGTGTGGATTATTGCAAAAACAAGAATGCTGTAGGAATAACTTATAAGGTTGAGAGTGCAGGAATATAAAATACTCATAAGGAAGTGCAATGAATAAACTCGTGTAAAAAGACTATTCGATCTGATATATGTAATGTAATGCAATATAACTGAAGTCGTCAATCATGTGGAAGTGAAACAGATGATAGTAGAAAGTACGAGGAAGTGAACCAGTTTTTGTCCTGTGAGGTTTTAAATCGTGCCTAAAATGAATGGGTCATTTCCATGGTAGAGTCACCATGGTAGAGTCACCTGATCTGACAGAGGCCTAACAAAGTGAACATCTGATCGAACGTTGAAGGCAAAACCTAAATAACTAAGCAACACACTAATGTTACGTGTGTGTTTTTCCAGATTTGTTAATAATGCGAATCACAAAGCAGATTTTGCAATTACAAACATTCCACAGTGAATCATGTCACAAATCTCAATTGTGCCAGATTCACAAGTTGAACTAAACAAAAATGACCTGCTTGAACAGTTAAAAACAATAAAAGTAGACTATTGATCTGGTGACTTGCCTGATGTAAAGAATACTTTTGCCAACTTTAAATAACCAGACTACTTGCATTTGAATATATGTTGTCATTTTAAATAGTAGGTTTGTTTAAAGTGTATTTAAGTGCACGGACCTTCCGTGTTTCTCATGTTGGTACTTTCATGTCCACAAACACAATGGCATGACGCAGCTCTGACTTGCAGCTCTCAACAAGGTAAACAACACTAGAATATGAGCAGGAAGTCGTTCACTTGCACTTAGTATTCATGACTTCGCACTGCCTAACTTTTGTGCAAACGTGCGAAAACCATATCGATCTCATCGGGAGAACAGTTCATACCAAAAGGATTATTGATTTTGTGTTGAACGAGTAATATAGCACAAACTAGCACCTGCTGTAAGTGGACACTTTGAGCATGTCTAGATCGTTTTATCGGCATTTAGCATCACTCACGCTGTCATCTTCATCTTTTAACGTGCCCGAGCATAAAAGTCCTCCTAACAAGTGGTCCTCTGTAATTCTCCGGTTTCACTACAGCTTTTTCCACGACATTGTCAATGAACTTCCACGACATAAAGCCAGGAAAAGCGATGCCAGGCCAAGCCATCAAATACCTCATTTCAACTTCCGGTTAAAAAATAAATGCATTTCCGTTTTTTGGTATAGTAACAACAAAATGATATGATTGTGAAATTAAAAGAAAACGTACACTACATCATTCACGTGTAATTGATTTGTTCATGTCACTGTCGAGATTCTGCCAAATAAAACCAAATAACACGTCTCGCTGTTTGCGTTTTCTTTTATTCTGAAACAATAACCGTTCTTACTGAAGTTCGCTTGATGAAATGGACGCTTGACAGGCCGACGTGATTGATAGCTCAAGCAGCCAATCATCATGCAGCAAACGTGTTGGAGGCGGGACTAATAAACATATTGAATTATTTAGTGGCTTTTAATGCAGAAATCAATGTTTTATGCTCTCTCAGTGCGAGCGTTTGGACTCGAGCTTCCGTGAGGGTGATTTGACGCTAAAACAGCACAACATAAATATATAATTTTTGCTATTTAGGCGCACGCCCGATCTGTTGCAGACTTGAAAGGAGTCAAGACCCCCTCTCCACCACCACCACGACACAGTTCTCTGCCAATCCACCTAAACCAATTGCAGCATAAAAGCAGGTGAGTTTAATTTTGTTGTTGTAGCCTATAATATTATAATGTGCATTTAAATGACTGTTGAGTTATTCTAAGCACTTGTTTTGCCCAGTTCTGTCTGCATGATCAAACAGCATATTTGTGTTTTTACTCTATAGATTTGTAGCATATAGAAACATCACTAAATTGAATGCACTTGGAGAAAAATGTCACTAAAAACTTCATGGCATCAATTATTTCGGGTTAATGAAGCTGTTATTTGTGTGTAAAACAATGCAGGTTTGGTGTGCGCAGCGTCTTTGGATAGACTGAAAGTGTAACTAGAAAGAGACACGGCATTATCAAGTATTAATTACTGTCTGGTTGGCTCTTTTGCTGTGTAAGTTTCGAAATATATTTGTTGCATATATATTTTTGAAACGCGTGTTTATTGTGGATGCCCCCGTCGCGTTGTAATTCGATTTCCCACTGTTGTCAGGGTATGAGATTTGGTCTTTTATGCTTCTCTTAACATTCAATTACCCCAGGATCTGAAGAGGTTACTTGGTCGTGATTGAAGCCAGGGTTTTAATAAAGTCCCCCCACCCCCCCGCCCTTTCTTGATTTGGGGGCTAATCCGGCTCTTGAGGTCCTGGTCTAGACTCTTGGTTCAAAGGTAATCTCACTTTCATACAGTAGAGCCATGCACCAGCCATGCCACTGTAAGGAGCTTAATTACCACAAGTGCCAGACTGGATTTGCAAAGCCACATTTTTATAACATATTATATTCAGTTCAAAATACACAGGGATTTTGGTGAAGCAAAATAACACATGCAACGTTGTGTTTTGCATGTCTTTTCAGTCAAAGTCTATATTTGTTCCAACACCTGTGTCTGTATCGTTTTATAGTTTGTATTTTACAATTATTATTCAAAGTTTTATGTGCTTTATCGATCAACTTTTTCCTGATTCTGATCAACATCTTACCCAAATACTCATATATAATGCACTGTATGATTTTTTTTTTTTTTTCTCCAACAGGATGTTTTTTCTGACGTTAAACAGAGGCTTTCCAATATATGAATAGGCTATTTACATAAACGATATAAATACATTAAACATCAAATTAAGTAAACCCACAACGTTCAGAATGGGAGAATAATACTAAAAAGGCCAAAAAATCTCTTACTCTTAAATATATCTTTGCAAACAAATTTTCATACATACTTCCCAAATAAGTGTAAAATTAAGGACTTTAAATGCTATGAATACAGTATAGTTGTATCTAGACAATGAAAGTGTTAGTGGTATCTGTAGCGCTGACATAGACGTATGTGGTTAATACGAGCCAAAGCCAATGACCTGGTTTCGCCTCTGAACTGGGGCCAGGCCAGATCTTGTGCACTGACTTCTTGAGACGTCCCCATGCCTTCATATTATGTGGCGTGTCCCCGAGGCGCAGCAGTGTGCTCCTAAATGCTTGTTTTCTTTGCATTATCCATGCCCCAATAACGTGCATCTATCACTGTATGTGCCATCTGGTTCTAGCATTTCACATGTAGGCTTTACTGCCACCTACTGACTTTTTTTTTATTTAGATGGATGCATTGTTTGTTCTGTGCAAATAAGTCCTTTTTATTTTTTTTCATTTTGCAATTGTATTACTTTTCTGCAAATAAACCACAGGCCCCCAAAAACAAAGGCTATCATTTGTAGTTCACAGTCTCTGGAAGTCCCACAATGAAGTCCTGGCCTGCGGCTTGTGTCCTGCTGCTGTCCACTGTGACCAAGTGGATCAAGGACGTCGAAGCCCGAGACTTTACTGCAAAGGACATCGTTCACTTGCATCCTTCAAGTAGGAACTCGCCCATGTCCCTGCGGGGAATTTCTTTTTGCAACGCTGATGCATTTCTTGCACTGAACATGCTGTATATGAGACAAATGGTTGTGGAGAATGTCTAGATTCTAATAACGATTCCAAATCTAGGATCAAAACTAGATTCGCATTTGCGCAAGTGTCAATGCAAAAGCAATCACACAAAACGAGACCTTTCCTGAACAGTTTTAGAACGATCTTGAGCTGATGACTACCACTGAATTTTTTTTCTGCATTGGAACCCCTCCTGGACGAATGAGGGATTACACCAATTTGTTATAATCAGTAATTTTCAGAAGAGTAGTATATAGTACTATTATTTTGTGTTGGAAATGAAAGCGTATTGTTCACAAAAGAGTGTTTTTTAATACCATTGTGATTGTGAATTAGTTTTGAGCCTTTTCCTTTTGTATTGAGCCTATTCTTTAGTATCGAAATCGAGTTTAAAATGTTAGTATTGTGAGACGCAACAGAAAGAGATTTAGAAATATCTTTTTTAGCTTCAATATATATTCAGAAATGCTTTAAAACCTAGAGCAAAACCTTGCAGAACAATACACTGATCAAAGTCATAGGAACGATGCTTATTTACATCTCAAGTCCTTTAAAATAAATGCTAACAGAAGTGTTAAAAGAGCACTATGTCACTTTTATGGTGTGTGGGGGGGCACAGTATGGCCCTAAACAGATCTATCCCGCACTTATTTACTTTCAGGTGTTTTTTAAATTGCAAAAATAAAGAAATGCATGAAAATAAAATCATGAAATTCACTTTATATATATCGGACTTGTAACTTGGTTGCGTCAGCTGCTTGTCTTCATGGAGATAGATATTGTTTCATGACATAGTGTGGAATATTCCAGGCAACGCAGCGACATGTCCCCATAGAGACAAGCAGGTGGCCGAACCATGGCAAACTTTGCACCTTTTCAATACAGAAAAAAGCTCCACATAATCCTTTTGCCGTCCTCAGCTACTCCGCATCCCGGCAGCTTCAAGTGCTTCACGTGTCAAGAGGCCAGAGACAACTACGAGTGCAACCGCTGGGCTCCTGATCTCTACTGCCCCCAAGGTTAAATGTCCAGATTGTATTGCATTTGCTTGTCACATCATATTCTGGGTTAAGGGTTAAAACATGTTCGCAGAGACCAGATACTGCTACACGTTTCACCTCATGGACTCCCGGGGCAACAGTTTGTCCGTGTCCAAGCGCTGCGCCAGTCTTCACGAGTGTCTCTTCACCGGGTGTGCTCCCCTCGCTAATAAAGGACAACAAGTTAGTCACCCCCGAAGTCAAAAAGTATGTAATGCATGTACTAAAGGATTTGCTAATTCTAAGTGTACCAAATATGACTGTGAACTATGCCAACAATTTATGGTTAATTACGTTACAGATGAAATGCTTCTAAGCTGTAATGCACTGGACATTTAAAAAAATATACATATGCAAAATAAAACAAATTAGAACCTGCACTGAAATGTAAATAACTTTGATTTCATTTTTAAGGTTTGTTCCTCTTGCTGCGAAGGGAACATCTGTAACCTCTGGGTCCCACAGAACGAAAGCAACGCCATTTTTGCCTCCAGTTCTCCTCTGCGCAGCTCCAGCAACAGGCCCACTCCCACGATTTTAACCAACACTATTATTCTTTATTTATTATCCACCTTTGGACATTTGAAAGAGACTGAAGGGCAAAAACAAGCCTTATAATTACAACAATGTGGTCTCAATATCACACTGGCATTTAACATTCATGAATTGGACTTTTATACATTTTTAATACCTCTTGATATGTAACAGTAAGTATTTCCTTTGAACCGTTTGATCTGCTTAAAAAAAATGCTCATGCAATATTAGATGTGTTGTTTACAAGCCTACATTATCAAAAAGTAAACTTTTTTACTTAAACCAGTGTTGTGTTTGATATTAGGGAGGTTCCATGTATGTGTACTACCACTAGAGGGCAGTAAGAGTATTGTGTCAGCGATAGTCAATGTTTTAGTCTAAAACAAATGCTACACGTTTTTGTGATGCTTTTTTAATCATGCCTGGGATAAAATTAGGTTGTCAATAGGAGCATAGCCACCTCCTGTACCTTCTGCTCCAAAGCACAGTTAATCTCCTCCAGTAGGGTCCAGTCTTTCAGTGCCCTCCTAAGATCCTGCCCCAGCACTTGGCTCCTCTCGATCTGTAGGGGGCAGTCCTCCTGTGCCCTCCTCAGGTTGTGTTCCAATGCCCTTTTCCTCTCGACCTGCAGCTCCAAGCTCCAGCGCACTTTTACTTCTGCAGGGCGCAGTTCATCTGAGCTCCTCTGTAGCTGCTCCAGTGCACTGAAAATCGCCTCCAGCAGTGTTGCGTCGTGGCCGAAATAATGAACATCTCACTTTGTCTCAAACGTTTACTTGACTTTTTTGGAACAGATACATGCGGCACACATGTTTGCACCTTCCGGAACAGCCTACTAATTCAATATACTACAAGCAGGATGCGCTCTTCCTGTGCGCGCCCTCCTGCTCCAGGGCACTGTTGCTCTTGACCTTCAGGGTGCATCTTCCTGTGTGCTCCTCACATCCTCCTCCTCCTTCAGCTCCTCCTCAGCCTCCTTCAGCTCCTCCTTCAGCTCCTCCTTCAGCTCCTCCTTCAGCTCCTCCTTCAGCTCCTCCTTCAGCTCCTCCTTCAGCTCCTCCTTCAGCTCCTCATTCAGCTCCTAGCGCGCATGTTTGGTACCCCGTCGCCAGTGGCGATTGCCGTGGCGATCACCTAGTCGCCCCTGGCAATAACCAGTGAAACATGCATACTTACTCCTGCAATAGGACACAAATAGTCAACAATGAGTGACTGGGCGATCATTGTTGACAACCGCAGCGCGAAGCGCTGCATCCCAATGTCGTCCCCGGCACAACCAGTGTAAACGCATACTTATGCATACTTACTCCTGCTATGAGAAAAATAGTCAAAAATGAGTGAATGGGCGAAGCGCTGCATTCCTCCAAAAACACTCCCAACACTCCTGGCATCGTGCTGTGCTTGAGAGGCCATGCCGCAGGCATGCCATACTTATGGCCGCCATCTTGTTTTGAACATGGCAACAGCTATTTCACTTATATCGAACTTTAACGAACTCCTCCTAGGGCATTTCACCCACTGGCTTCAAAATCAGTGGTACATCCTCTAGACAAGTGGGGCATCTAAAGTTATCCAAATTTTTGACGGATAACTTTTACGGTCTGCGGCGCAGCCGCAAAGTTGGACAACGCATTTTGAAGTTGACCAAATTTTAAAATTGCTCCCATTTGCGCAAAAAGGGCCCGATGTGGACCAAATTTGAATCAGTTGTTAAACTTTCAAGCTTGAACCTGTTAATCGTGAAAAAATTTAAATCGGCCCAATAGCGCCCCCTACAGAGTGACATTTAAATTAACATGGAGAGAAAAAATTTAGTTTTACGAAAATTGTTCCAGATTTGGCCCAAAATTCTATTTTGGCGTCCCGGTCAAAAAAGCCAATCAGACTTATGCCATATTTTTTACGGTTTAGCCGTAGCGATGACAGAAACATCCCATGTTATCCTAATGGGAAAATCGCCAAATTGCCACATTTTTACGCTTCACACTTTAACGAACTCCTCCTTGGGCGATGGCCCGATCAAGCTCAAATTTGGGGAATATCATCTTCAGGAGTGGGTTATCAAAAGTTATCCAAATTGTTATTATACCATTTACGGTGTCTCTACGGCAGAGCTGCAAATTTGTCCCACAAATCTAAACATTTCACCATTTACAAAATGGCTCCCATTTGGTCTTTAGCGTGGCCTCTACACCATCATAGTTTTTACCAAATGACATGAAATTTTGCAACAACACTCACAGTGGCCATAACGATGACTGAAACCTCCCATGTTGTCCCAATGGGTCCAGTGCCAGATCTCTCAAATGACAAATGACCAAGATTTTTCACTTGACACTTTAACAAACTCCTCCTTGGGCGTTCGGCCCGACCAAGCTTTAAATTTGGTGGACAATCTTCTTACAGGAGCGGGGCATCAAAAGTTATCCACGTTTTATGGACAAGAGCTACGGTGTCTGTGCGGTGAAGCGGCAAAGTCGACTGGCAATTCGTGTTTCATTTGCGCTTAATGTGTCGCCGTCTGTTTTGCTTTTTTGGACAAACTCAATACACCAACAGGCCCGAATAAGAAAAGAAATGAGTAAAATGCAGGGAGCGGAGTGCGAAGCCCGGCGGCGCGCGAGGGCCGTTGGATGCCGCTTGCGGCTTTAATTTAATCTTCATTTCATCCAGAACAGTCGCTTGAGAATCAATGCTAAATTCATGACGCAAAGAGCACACTAATAATAATTCCTCTACACTCACTCCTTATGTTATTGCTGTGTTCTTTTTTTGTATTTAGAATTGACTAAAATAAACAGATTATAATGTTCAATACAAGCTTAACTTATCAATAACAGAAGTGGTAGGCCTCACACTCTCACGGCCCATGTCCTTTTAGCCTGCGTTCTCCTTTAAGAACGGTCTATCTCTTTGGCATGGCTGATCCCTGTCCAAAGTCCTCCTGAGAGTTCTCTTTGATAAGGTTGGCGCTGCTGGCACTGTCATCACTCCACCTTCGCGACAACACTTCACCGTCTTCCCCTCGACCTCACCTTTACCCCAAAGATGGCCGACGCCTACGAGACCCCGGACGACATGACCGCAGGCGAGCGGACCTACGATGTCCAGCTGACGCCCAGTTCTGGTGTCTACGAAGCAGTCTACGACGAACCGCACGAGATGGAAATACAGTATGAGAACATCGGGCACCACATTGACAGGATACCGGACCCCCCATCACTACCCCCGCCCCAGGTGCCAGTGGCAGGTAGGTAGAGCAGAGTAGAAGTCCTAAAGTTCTAAAGAATCGACTGGGCGCAATGAATGAAATATGTTTTATGATGTATTTGGATTAGATTCATTAAAGACGAACTATGTAACTTTTCTGCCTTTATCCATGGAGACGGTATGGCATTAAACTTATATCTTCCATGTGTTCAATTACAGGTGGTTTTATTGTTGAAAAAAAAAACATGCTTTTTTTTTTTTTTACCATGAGCAAGGTGGCCTCTCCACAGATCTGACGTGTACGATAGATGCGTTTTGATGCCATATTTCTTATGTCATGGAGCCATTTAAAAATGTCGAGTGAGAAAACACCTCCCTTTTCTGCTCTTAGACCAAAGACGGGACAGCGCATCCTCCTCCTCCTCCTCTTCATCATCGTCCTCCTCCTCTTCCAAGTCAGAAGGTGGGCAAGAGGTGAACGATTTGGGGATAGAGGAGTGGACCCAGGAGGGAGGAGGCGCAGCTGGAGAGTCAGGCCGCCACCACGGAGCTGTCCTGGGACCACAAGGGCGGTGACGAGCAGAGCACTGGGGAAATGTCCCGGAGGTCTTCTTCGTCGTCCTCATCCTCCTCCTCCTCGTCGTCGGCTTCGGAGAAAGAGCAAGAGAAGAAACCGGAGCCAGACCGGGACGAGTTCGGAATCGTGCTCTACTCAAAGGTAGGATGACTTTAGCCACGCAGGTAAGACAGAGACGAAGAGCGCAGCCAAACACTTTAATATTGCTAAATGGGCATAAATATGTGTATCAGCCAGTGGCATCAGTGCATATTACAATTTGTGTATTAAAAGAAAACATATCTGTATTTAGTATTAGCTCATACTATATCATACATTGATCACTTTACAGTATGTTCATTGTAAATCGCAATATTGATCTAAAACTACTTAGTAATAAAACAAAAAAGGGACCGTTGACTTCCTGTTTTAAAGCCCCGCCTCTTCATAATGACCATAGCAGGCTGCCGATGTTCATTTATTGTGTGACACGAATTGCTGCGTTTTTGTTTTGTTTTTGTTTGTTTTTGAATAATCACATACAAATCCAGAGCTGTGGGCGGAGATAAGGGGTACGGGGGAACCTGACATTTTCTGCACCCTCGGGCCTCACACAGGATTACTCAAACAGACATGAGCTGAAATATATACGACTGGCAGTACATGTACGAGGAGGAAACGCTGGTATAACGTGACAAAAAGCTCACTCAAGCTGATTTTATACATCACGGCCCCCCACGGTCTATCGTAATACCCTCTGTTCCGGGGTGTTTTCCATCTATTGGCCTTTTAATGACTCCCTGCGTTGTGATAATCTTCATATCTCGGTGTGTCACAGTGCAGGACGTGTAAGGCACTGCCAGTTGTGGGTAACACATTAACCAGCCATAAATGCGACGCCGTGATTGTGACTTTCACCGGTGAAAACAGAATGCGCAAATACTTAACCGTCCACGTTGTTTAGAATTCAAAGGAGGTTTCGTTGGTATTACCATAAAGCAATCAATATAATCGTTCAACAAAAAAACAAATGAAACGCCCTGAACTCTGGCGGATTAAAGAAAGAAGGAAACAACAACAAAAACCAGGACTAGGACTAATATGGGCCTCTGTAATCAAACCGGGTCTGAGCCGGGTCTAAACCAGGGCTGAACCAGGACTAGGACTTAATATGGGCCTCTGTAATCAAACGGGTCTGAGCCGGGTCTAAACCAGGTCTGAACTAGGACTAATATGGGCCTCTGTAATCAAAACCGGGTCTGAGCCGGGTCTAAACCAGGTCTGAACCAGGACTAGGACTAATATGGGCCTCTGTAATCAAACCGGGTCTGAGCGGGTCTAACCCAGGTCTGAACCAGAACCAAACCCTGAATTCAACCTAAACCAGGACTACGCCAGCACTGAACTCCATGAATCCCATCAGCTGTACTTGTACCACAGTTTGGGAACGCCGGATCTATTTTTGTCCAGTCTTCACAAAGTGGGAGGGTCTGTCACAGGGTGGGGCTGGGGACTCTCGTCTAAATATATAAGCAGACACCTTCGTCAATGCGGGGCTAGTTCCTCGTGTGAGTGACCACCGCGTGTCTATGACTGTGAATGCACACTCTCCCCCCCCCACTCCCTCTCCTCCCACCCTACACCCCACCCCACCCCACCCCACCCCACACAGTGTCATATTTGAATGCACGATAGAATCCAAGGTCCAGGCGCAGTAAAATGAGGTCATAAATGGCACACTTTGAATCCAGATTGGCAGTGGTTCCATGTGAGGGAAAGAGCGCACCACAGAGTGAGAGGAACGCACTTCAGGTCGGGTACTGCTCACAACTGGTTTGGGGTACACACAATGCACAACCTCACTACCATCAATGCCTTCCTCTCACAAATGATATGTTTTGTAACGAAAGGGTGGGATACAACCGAAGGAGAATGACCTCATACTGCTTGAACGGCGAATATGCTTTTGTAAATCTGCTTTAGTGAGAGTCCAAATATGTTTTAATTAGGCATGTGATGTAGGCTTAGTTTGGGGGGATTTAAATAAGGGATTTAAATAATTATTGAGATTCTCCACAGTACAATTTTGAATCGATGTCAGAGGAAAAGATTCATAAAATGCCTTTTCTTTTCTGCTCAGAAGTACATATTCGTAGAGTATTTGTACTACGTAGAAAGGAATACCTCAAAATGTGTAAATCAAGAACTTTATTTTGTCTGATTCTGAGTTACTGTAATTGAGTTGATTTTTGGGGAGGTTAATTGTACTTTTTTTTATTCTATTAGATTCATAAATGTGTACTCATACTGGTATTCGAGTATCATTTTAGCCATGTAATTGTAAAGTCACCGTTGTTTCTGCTGCTTTGTCCTGTTCTGATTGGCCAAAAAAAAAGGTCTCAAATGACACTGAAACTTTGTTGAAGTGTAGCCAGTAACTCATCATTTTTTGTACTTTTTACTTGTGTACAAATATGCAGTACTCTTTCCACCACTAGTACCACAACATATATTGATTTGAGAGTTAGACTGCTGCCAATTTCACTCCCAGGAAACTATATATATATTTTTTTGTATCTTTTATTACATTGTTGTTGTTGTTGTTGTTTTTTAGTCTTTTTACTTGAAATGTCTCGGTTTTTCAGACAGGATGATAAGCAATGGCAGCAACCTTTCCCTGGTCTTCACATGTGCATGATGAAGACTCAAACTTAGCACGTGACACTGTTCTCTCCAGACCATTCTCCAGATGATTCAAAGTCATCTTGTTTCCGTTCTCTCGTCCGACCTGTGGCAACCCCCTTAACCCCCCTCCTCCCTCCTTTCCTCTATCACTCTTTTCTCTCTCTCTAATCTCCCTCCCTCTCCTCCCTCACCCTCTCACCCTCTCACCCTCTCTCCCCCCCTCTGCCCTCTCTCTCTACCTCTCTCTACCTCTCTCTCTCTCTCCTCTTGGGGGTTATTTTTAAACAGTCCCGCCCCGGTCCGGTACAAGCTTGCGCCACTGTGACACTTCGCACTCCGCACACACTTAGCGGCTCGGGACCGGCCCGCACTGAACTATGGACCCAACTGGACTGGACCTGGTTCGGACTTCCTTGTAGATTCACGCAAAGGCTCTCGCTTTTAAACGATGACGGACACTGGCGACAAGGATCCTGATATTGAACTGTTTGTGAAGGTGGGATTTCACTTTTTCATACATTTCCAAGTAAAAAGGCCTCTTCATCGTGTGCACTTTTGCTGCACTTCCCATTGAAATGCTCTATTACGGATCATCTCTATGTTCCCCCTTATTCTGTCACTGTTTTGATTGGTTCCCCCCTTTTAAGACGCATGCCTTGTTGTTGTTGTTTTTGTTGTTGTTGCCGATTTTCCATGCGTTAACCTGACACCCACGTGCGCACTCAATCTCTCCTTTTCTCTTTCCTAATCAATAAATCATGTCCGGTGTATTCCATATGTATTGATAGCCCGCCATGTGAATCGCCTCGGGGGCCACAGTGACGCCCCTCAACACATCAACGCGTCAAATTTGTGAGAAAAAAACCCCACATCTTACAATAAATACGAATCGTGAAATTAGGTAAGCAAATGTAATAATCATGTGCGACAGTGTGACACAAAGGCGCGCACACACACACACACACACACACACAAGCGCGCGCACAAATATCAGAATGCGCAGTGGAGCGGCTAATGGAAGTGTTGTGGATTATTCATGTCGGGCCGGTGATCTCGTTACCGTCTCCCGTTGCAACTCCGTACGCACGCAAACAATGCGATTCGACATCATTTAATGTCGTCATAATATCGGACGTTTTTTTGTGTGTGTTTTTTTTGTGTTTTTGTCCCCCCATTATTAGCAGTTGCTGTGGTGGAAGCAATAGATGTGGAGTTGGGAGTAGTTATTGGTGATATTGTTAGTGATTTGCACACACACACACACACACACACACACACACACACAATAGGATACTTTTGGTGAGGTGTATTAGTAGCGGTTGTAAAACTAGCAGTGAAAGTAGAAGTAGAAGGAAAAGCAGGAGTAATATGAAGTTTAAGTAGTAGAAATGAGTACTATTTTTTTGTTTGGCGTGTGGGACCAGTGTCGATTATGCGTAACATAGCAGTAGTAGTAGTAGTAGTAGTAGTAGTAGTAGTAGTAGTAGTAGTAGTAGTAGTAGTAGTAGTAGTAGTAGTAGTAGTAGTAGTAGTAGTAGTAGTAGTAGTAGTAGTAGTAGGTAGTAGTAGTTCCAATAGCAGTCATAATGGATTTGCAGTAGCAGTACATTAGCAGTAGTAGTAGTAAAAGAATATCTGTTTTTTTTGTTGTTGTTTGTTTTACAGGCGGGAAGTGATGGCGAGAGCATCGGAAACTGCCCGTTCTCCAGCGTCTGTTCATGGTTCCTGTGGCTGAAAGGGGTCGTGTTCAACGTCAACAACAAACGAGGTCGACCTGAAGAGGTGACGGAGCCTCGTAGAGTTACAGGGTGCACACAGGAGAGGGCAGCAGCACTTACGAGCTTGTGTTACCTCCAGGCATGAAGTGTGTGTCGAGGTCAAATGGTTGCTGTGATTTAACCGGGTCGGTACAAGAGTTTAGGCTACCGACGGGATGATACAGGTCGGAAGCCATAAGACAGAGTCGGGGGATTGGAAAGTGGGGGGAATGCTTTATTATATAGTTCAAAGAGGGTCATATAATATCAATGAACAGCTTTGGAATAAGGTATAGGTTAGTATAAAAGTAAGTATCAGTGGCGAAACTAGATCAGTTTCTTCCATCATTACATTTTAGGAGATAAACCTTCAAAATGTAAAGAGAAAGTGACACGAGCCAAATGTCACATACAGGAAGACCATTTTATAGACAGATGGAAATCACAACGTGCTCTGCAAAGTGCAAGGAAGGACAAGAAAAAGCACAAATAAAAGATAGAGGCTTTGGGCCGTCAAGAGGCTGTGACCTGAGGACCAGAGGGGCAATGCCTCGAGGTGTACTGGGGGAGAATGGATCATCTACATACGTGACAGGACTTTCGAATCAACGCAAACTTGGGCAGGAAATGCAGGGTGCAATTGGGCGATGTATGTTTTGCTGGTTCGGTTGTGTTGGGGGGGGGGGGGGGGGGGGGGGGGATGTGTGGATGTGTTGGAACGTGGGAAGTCAAAATGCAAAACGACAAACGCTGAGACGAATTCAAAGCATGGACACTCATTTCGCCATCGATTTCGTTCGTTTGATCAAATTGACCGGGAGTTCAGAAACGTTCTCTAAATGGCAAGACCTGTTTTTGGCTACGGCGACCATCCAAAGACAGGGATTTGTCCAAAAAAACACTCTGTTCTGCCAGTTTTAAATCACGCCACAAACAACCATTGCTTCTTCTTGCCAACAGAAAACCAGCGGACCTCCACAACCTGGCCCCCGGCACGCACCCGCCGTTCCTCACCTTTCAGGGAGAGGTCCTCACCGACGTCAACAAGATCGAGGAGTATCTGGAGACCATGCTGGCTCCGCCCAAGTACAACGCAGATCCAAAATGCTAGGATGGGAAATACATGACATATGAAAGGGTACCGCTGAATGCATATGTGTTCTTCAGGTATCCAAGACTGGCGGCGAGGAACCGTGAATCCAACACCGCGGGGAACGATATCTTTGCGAAATTCTCAGCATATGTCAAAAACACTCGAACGGATAAGCACAAAGGTACAGTACGCAACAGTAGTACCGTGGTAATATTTAGGGCTGATGAAGTGAAAAGTTCTGCGTCCCGGCCTCACGTCTTATTTCTTCCATGATTATTCACTGAGTCACGGTAGCGCCCCCCACAGTCCGTGTTTAAGTGGCGGCTGCAACGTCAGGAATTAGCCGCAATCTCTTGTCTTTCTCCCGTCGCAAGTGCAATTTAATCATAGATCTGATATGGTCCAACCGCAGTAGCAGCAGGAACAGCGAGAGCAGCTGTAGTGTTTGAGCAGCCGCTTTATTACGATTAGTTCATGTCATTTCAATTGTTGTTGAGGTATGCTATGCCTGCTTGCAATATTAGTGATATGAGTCAAACTGTGGCAGTGATGAAAGCAATACTTGTGATACTATCTTCTATTTGAGTGACACATTTTTAATTTTGTTTCATGAGAATGGTCAGAATGGCATTAAACGTGTTCAATTGCAGGTGTATTGCTAAAAAAGTGTGTGGGCTTGGCACTCCAAAGATCAGACCTGTAACTGGTGGCCTCACCTGCTTGTCTCCATGGAGATAGATATGTTTAATGACATACAATTGAACGTTTAAAGTCAATAACATCTTCGTGGAGACAAGCAGGTGGCAGACATGTTTACGTAATTCACCTTCAGCTTATGTAATGCTTTGGTTACTTCTCAGATTTCAGCGTTGTCAGCCAAAAAAATAATAATAAATAAAAATACAACAACAAATAAATTTACAAGGAGACCTATATGTTTTATAAAGTACATTCTGCAATATAATGATTTGAATCTTTTTGTCTTTAAAAAAGTTGTGATTAGTGCAGTCGTAAACACGGTCTGACTGAAATGCATTTATATTTTCCTTAAGCGTTTGGAGAGAAGTCTAAACAAGGCGCTGTCTAAGCTGGACGAGTATCTGCTCAGTCCACTTCCCGAGGAAGACAACTTTGCTGGTGAATCCAATCGCAAATTCTTGGATGGAGATGAGCTCACTTTGCGGGACTGCAACCTTCTCCCCAAACTCCATGTTGTCAAGGTAAATAACTTTTTTTGCAATGTTATATTTGTGATCAATCATAGTCTTTGCAGTCGTGGCTATTTACAGTGGTAAGAGTTCCGTTGTTAACGTTTTGGTTGATCATAGTTTTTACTTTCTTTTTCTAGGTCGTGGCAAAGAAGTATAGAAATTACAACATCCCTTCTGAGTTTAGAGGGGTGCTGCGTTACCTTAGCAACGCCAACAGCCGAGACGAGTTCACCAACACGTGTCCCGCAGATGCAGAGATCGAGCTGGCCTATAAGGACGTGGCCAAGAGGCTGGGCAAATGAGACTCAAATGAAGTAAACATACAGAAAAATGCAGTATATTCTAAACTAAACTATAACAAGCACAGACTGACTATAAAGATCACAAATGGAACATTTATTGTCTTAGATTTCCCAAGGTTGGCCTTGAGTTATGGAATCATATCGATACTTGATAGGATTGATGTGTGCTGGCAGATTCTTTTGCACAATTACACATGTGTGTTTGGTGAATTTGTGACTCTAAATTGCCCTCATTGAATTGATTAGATAATTAAAAAATGCTATACAATTAACATTAATCTTATCTTTTTGGTAACTTGTTTCATGATAATAACATTTCAAAGACATTTTTTGAATTTTGAAACCGCAATGATAATAAAAACACACAATAATAGTACTTTCTCTAATAATATCTTAATAATAATAATAATAATAATAATAATAATAATAATAATAATAATAATAATCTTAAACTAGTTCTGATGCAGATCCAGACAATTCAAAAACGTGTCAACAAGGGTCCAAATTTGCCAGTTTCATCTTTTTTTTGTTTTCAATTTTAATTCTTCAATATCTAGTTTCCATACTATTTTTAGTTTTGATTAGGATCTGGTTATCCATTTTTTTCCGTCAACCCTATTGGTAACATTTCATATTTCTGTGTTTGAGCTTTGTCCAACTTCATAGTCATGTAATCCTGTTAAGACTCGCACCACCCTAAACGAGCATATTTTCAAAACGGGTGTAATTTCATGTGATATATTGGTTGTATTCTGAATTGCAGAGCTGCAGTTGTTGAATATATCCGGCTGAGCCAAAGTAATTAATCTTATATTGGACACTTCCCAGTTATTTGTTTGTGTCTAAAGTTTGTTGTATTGTTTTATAATCTCTGCTGCAATAATCTGATTTCCTGTGAATTTGAAATGTTTATTTAATTATGCGTTGAACAAATGTTGTAATAAGCTGTATGGGGAAATAACCTGCACTTTCTATTGAATTAGCTGATTTGATTCTAGGGTGACTTCTATGTATGTAAATTATATATGCTTGAATGTCACATGGATGTAAAAAGGTAATTTATGAATAATAGACAGGTACCTGGCTGACAGCAGAGCATTGTGTAAAACAAGCTTTTCAAAATCTGCAATGATAGAACCACGAAACGATTGTGTATATGATGATTTGCATAATAAATCTATTTTCTCACAAAGTCATTGTTGCTGTGTTCCAGTTTGTAATGTTTCGGTGAATTATTCCCAGTCAACGTATTGGTCGCCGTCAGGCTCAAGTCACAGAACCACCGCAGAGCAAAATACAATGCGATGAAATGAAAAATACGCAAAAATGTGGAATAAACAAAATAGGACAAATATTCCACGAATGAATGAGAAATCAGTCAAATGCTTTTCCAACAAATGCGTGAACTGAACTGCATTTACACGTCATTGCCAGCAGAGGGGGCAGATGCTATGTATTTTACAAGGCGAACCAGCAGGAACGTGAAGTTAGGGAGCGTCTGCCATGTTGTGACGTTTTATTGTTTTCAACACACAGATTATTATTATTATTATTATTATTATTATTATTATTATTAATAAAAAAAAAAAGAAACACTGATGATGTCTTATTAGGCCTACTTTTGCATACAATTGTTGAAGTCCTTTAAAATAAAGGCTGCCTGAATGTGCAAAACAATGCATTTTAATTCAGTTTTATTTTGATTCTGTATAATATTTTCATCTATTTAAATGATTTCAGATATTTTCTTGACAACTAAATATATATATATAAATATACAATTTACGGAAACGAAACGGTGTGACGGTCGGAAAAAGGAAATCGCGGACGTCCTGTGACTACGTCGCCTTCTTCGTTTTCGTGCGAGCGCGTGACATTGCTGGACGGTCCCGCGCGCGCCCGCCCGCCGTGGAGTGGGCTGGCGCGTGAAACACACTCGTGCTCTCCGGTCTCCGCCTGGAACAGTCTCATCGCTCCCGGGTCCGACCGCGACGTCGCTTTCACCACCCCCTCCTCCGTCTCCTCTTGCTGGATAGTCCTACGTATTTACCTGCGGCTTCCCCCCCCCCACCACCTACCCACCCCACCGAATCCCTCAAGTCCACTTCACACCGGAGGCTCGGTAAGTCATGATGTTACGTTCCGAAGCCGTTGAACGCGTCTTTTTTTTTTTTTGCGCGCTATTGTCGAGAGCGAAAGGAGCAGACGCGGGGAGACGGGACTTGTCACTGCGCGGGGGTCGCGCTTCGTGTGCGTTTTGTTGTCATGTGGATATCGCGGCTGGGGAAAAGGCAATCCCGCGGTCCCACGCCTCAGAAAACACGTTTAACGGGGGTCCACTGGCAAGATTAGCGTGGCTGTAAAGCGGCTAGCTGCCCACAACGTAAGTAATAGCGTGAAAGCTAATGTCGGTGCTAGCTGCTTGTTACAACCTTTTTGGGGGACCGTAATCAAACGCAGCCGAGGCGCAGAGGGTCCCCTGTTACCGCACGGGAGCCACGGCTGTTATTTTGGCAGCTTTGGGGATAATCACGAGTGAAATGTTGTTGTCGTTGCATAGAATGTACCTTGTCCATTGGGGCACCGTCACCAGCGACCGAATTTGGGAACAAGTTGCCAAGGTAAAACGTGTAAATCCATTGTTTGTTGGCAATTGCTTGTGGAGATTCCTTAATCTGTTGATAAAATTGGGTAAACCCTCTGGCTGTTTTTGATGCTTGGTTTGGCATTGATATTAAAAAGCCAAATTGTATTTAATAAGGTAAAGTAGGTTTGCTGTCTTGTCCTGTTGAATTGGAGGCAAAATGAAGAATACTATCATGCATTTTAATTGATGAGCTAACTTGGTCTAACTGACGTCAGATCTGAAATGCTTTGGGTTTGAATCATTATAATCGGCTAAATAAGCTACAAAAGTGAGTTTCAAGGGTAGAAATGTCAGATAGTTAGATTTTTCTACACCGAGGATGAAAAACAATTGTCTAGCTAAAAGTTGTATTGTGTTTCTCAAAACTATAATTTGTGGTAAACTATGTACCTGTGTGTATGTATGTATGTATGTGTGTATATATATATATATATGGTGTATTATATATGTGTGTATATATATATGTGTTTATATATGTGTGTGTATATATGTGTTGTATATATATATATATGTGTTTTATATATAGTGTGTTATTATGTGTGATAATATATATTTGTGGTTTGGTATATATTATTATGTGTGTGTATATATATGTGTATGTGTGTATATATATATATTTATGTGTGTATATAATATATGATGTTATATGTGTGTGTTAATATATATATATATGTGTGTGTTATATATATATTATGTGTGTTGTATATATATATATTGCTATATTATTGTTAGTATGTATATTATGTGTATTATGTATATATATATGTGTATGGTATATGTGTATATATGTGTATATGTGTATAATGTGTATGTATGTTAGTGTATATTATATGATTATATATTATATATATATAACATATATTTATATATTATGAGAAGCGACATACAGCGCTTGTGCGTCTGCTGAGAAGGTGATCGGCTGCAGACTTCCATCTCTGCAGGACCTGTAGGTTCCAGGGCTCTGGGACGAGCAGGTCGGATCAAGCTGACCCTCTCACCCTGGACATGGTCTTTGAACACTCCCCTCAGGCAGGAGGCTACGTCCATCCGGACCAGACTCCCGCAAAAGAATAATTCTTTCCCTCTGTCTTGGACTCATGAACACTTCTAAACACCTGTCACTTTAACTGCAACTCTTCATCACTCACTGCACTGTCACTTTCTGCACTACACTTATAAACTTAACTGTAAACTTCTGTACATAGTAATGCCTATTTTTTACTTTATACTTTAGTAATTTTAAATGTCTCTTAATGCATGCCCTTTTGATTGATAAATGCTGTTTTATTATTGATCAGTGTTTTGTGTTGCACCTTAAGGCGAGATAAGTTCCTATGTTTGTGAATTTTGTTTATTGACAATGGCAATAAACCCATTCTGATTTATCCAGTTAAAAGATTTTGCCTCAATCAAAATAAAGTGTCTGCCTTAATTTCTTATAATAAAATACCACATCTGATCTTCGCTCACACTTATTGCAGTTGTTTTCATTTGCCAAACCCACCTTGATTTATCATATTTCTGAGTTTTATCTCAAGTTTTTCATTGAAATCCCATTATGTTCCACTTCACTTTTAGCCTCCCGTTAGCGTGCATGTTTAATTACATGGTAGATTTTTCTCAGTACATGGGACCGTAACCGTTGTCATTGTCTGTTAAAAGCGGCGCACTGTGACGAAACTTAATACATAAATCTCCCGATCTAATCACATGCCATCCCTTCCATGCTCGTAGGTTACAGGCTTGCTGTGTGAGCCAGTGTTGAACGTACAGGCTGGCAGACCGTCCAGAGGTGATGCACTGACGCCCCCCCCCCTCGCCCGTATAAAGAGCTCTTTCAGGAGTTTTTTTTTTATTTTTTTCTGGAGCGCTCTGTATTATAAGTCGTGGGTTAAAGGAGATTTGCTGGCACGCTTTACTGGCAAGACATCGCGTGAAGCCAAAGTGGGGCTGAATGGTTGTTACTTCAGGGCGGTGCAGGAAGCTTGTACAGTAAAAAATGTACTTGAGTAAGATTAAGGTATACTTAAGTCTGCCACAATAATTACTGTATTGAATTATCCTACATTTTCTTTGCATTTGTGGTAACATTTTTGTTGACAAATGGTCGAATAAGTAACTTCTATGACTAATTATAGATACTAAGTATGAAAGTGTTTCATTGTGCTTTTTAAAAAAAATTGCAGTCATGTTTTTTTAACAATATTGTACGTTTTGAAAAGGGTTTACTGGGTTTATGCTTCAGCGGCATGAAGTCGTTTCAACATACGATTGTTTATTGTGACATTTTTCTGTACTATTTAACTTCAGTCACCTCCAGAGTCTCGCTCTAAAACCTACAAATCAAGTTAGGAATCTGGGGGTAATAATGGACTCAGACTTGAATTTTAACAGCCATGTCAAAATCAATTACATCAGCAGCGTTTACCATCTAAAAAACATTGCCAAAAGTATTTGTGCCTAAACCAGACTTATTGAGAGACTTATCCATGTGTTTGTCTCCAGTAGATTAGACTACTGTAACGGCCTGCTCCCTGGCCTCTCCAAACGAGCTGTAAAACAGCTGCAGTACATCCAGAACGCTGCTGCTCGGGTCCTGACTAGAACAGGAAGTACGATCACATTAGTCCTGTGCTCAGGTCTCTGCACTGGCTCACAGTGGCTCAGAGAATAGACTTCAAAGCAGCTCTGCTTGTATACAAGTCTCTCCATGGCCTAGCACCAAGTACATCTCGGACATGTTAGTGCCATATGAACCATCTCGGACTCTGAGGACCTCAGGGACCGGCCTCCACTGCTGGTGCCCAGAGTCAGGACTAAACATGGGGAATCTGCGTTTCAGTTTTATGCAGCTAAAATCTGGAACAGTCTTCCTGAGGATGTGAGAGAGGCCTCTACTCTGGCAATGTGCAAATCTAAGCTAAAAACTGTTTTGTTTGGCTGTGCATATGACTGAAATGATTTTTCTTTGCACTCTTCTCTTTTATGTCTTAAACTATTTATCATTTCTTTAAATTAAGATTTTGTGATTTCTGTCTTGTCTGTGATTTTAATGCATTTCTTTTCCTGTTTGAATTGCCTTTTTGTACGAATTGTGCTCTACAAGTTAACTTGCCTTGCCTTACTAATATATCGGACCTTGACATTTGCTATCGTGACAGACCCAGCTACTCTTTATTTCCATGTTGTGATCGCTGCTTCACTCTTTTGCTTGTCATTTTGCGCATTTTTACCGCAACTTTTTTTTTTGCGTAGCTTGAAAAGGCAAAATACATTGCGTTGCAGTTGAGGTGACAATGGCCATTGGAAATGTTTTAAATTGTGACGTTTACATTTGTTGAAGGGCAAATTGTCCTCTGTATTTGCCCAGTCCCTTCCATGCGGCTGGGGTAACTTACAGCAAACTTGTAAAAGCTCTAATTATTGCAATAATGGTCTATTTAATTCCACCTAGATCAAGATTTGGAGATGGGTCTTTGCTCTGTGACGCCTAGTTGCTCCTGACAGGTTTCCCCCAGTGGCATTGAAGGATAGGTCAAATGCAGAGGTTGAATTTCCCGACGATGACAATAAATCATGCTTAACCTTTGGACAAGATAGCTGCACTTTTATGTAGGCAACCCAACCAAGCAAAGTGACCATCCGAGTACATGTTGGTAGCCAAAACTGAAAAATCGTCCCCGATTTGGGGTTGATGGGTCAGTTTTTGCTATGAAGGCCTTGTTGTGATGAAGGAAGTGCTTGAATAAACATAACTGATTAAATGTAGTTTTCTGTCGTGTCAGCCTGTGGATGTTTGGCATGCAGCAGTGTGGAACATTTGGCCTTTCTCTATTAAAGAACTCTTGTTTTCTCCCAAACCACACACACACACACACACCTCGCCGCTATCCGTGCGGTGGATTTGATTACCAATCGCTAAGCCAGAAAATTGCAGCCTCCCCACAGCCAGCGATCTCTAATGTGATGCGATTGCGACTGTTATTCAATGCCAGCCTCAGAGATTTAGTCGAATTTGAGTTTTAAAACGACCTCAGCCAGGGCCGTTAAAGGCGGCTTTCTGTTGGCATTTCCACCTCGTTAGTCTTTCTCATTCCAACGGAGAATTAGTGCAGTTGGAAGCATACTTCTAGAGATTTTTTTTTGTGTGCTAAAACTTAATCAGACTGACTCGGTACACACAGTATAGCATTCAACCAGTCTATATTGCATTTATTCAAGCCTCCACAGGTCTTGTCTGCGTGGAAATGGATAACCGTGGAACATTTCGGCCGCATCTCCATGGAGACAAGCACGTGGCGAACCCTCCTCCCGAAGAAGTTACAAAGGACATCTTTAAAGTTCTTGATCAAGATTATATTGCTGGAAGAAATGTGATCAGTTTGTTTTGTCTTGTTTCCCCCCTTATTTGCTTTAGTCCAGTCCTGGCAGTAGGGCTGGGAGAAAAGAAAAAAATAATCACATTTTGTTTCCCTATTTCCTGATTCTGCTCGATTTTTAGATTTCATGTAGTCTTTTCAAAAACAAATTTAAAAATGGCTTTTGGTAATGATTTCATTCACATAAACTATAAATCTGTGCTGTTTAACGCACAAAATAATCAAATTTCTTCCTCCAAAGTCCGATCTCTGTTCCAAACCACACGTTTTTACTGACTGAGGATTGGCTCGATTAAAAAAACAAAACAAAACATACAATAAAACCATGTCATGACGATTAGACACGACTGACTGAATCTCCCACTTGCCCAGCCATGTCCATCTCCACCCATCTCCAGAAAATGGGTGCAGGGATTTTGGGCCTTGACGATATGGCCCAAGTACTCTAGTTTATTATCAAAGGACTAGGTTGGTTATGTAAGGTTATGCAATGGAGTAGCAGGGTGTAGTTTCAGATGCACTTTTTTGAATGGCTGGTGCCATTGGACATCCTTTTACTTGGCGGACGTTCGTGTCCTGTTTCCTTTTAAATCAGCTGAGGCAATTCCTTTTGGCCGGACCGCGCTGTACTTCCTGGATATAACTTTACATGGGAATTACATTGGAAATCTTCTACGAAGGCGTTTACTGTTGGTTCACACTCTCCTTTTCAATTCATGAAACTCAATTTGAATATTTTGCGTCACTCCTGTGTCGCCGGTCTTGTTTTGTTTGCGTTACAGTTCATGATGTAGATATGGCGCGCGCTCTGCCTGAACTGGCATTGGGTTACCAAATGCAAATGAGATCTCAGCTCTCGTGAAGGATAAGGATCTTTTTTTGGAAATATTCAGTTGTGGTTGTTTTTAAGGACCGGGTTAGCGTTTTTAAAAAGGCAGCGCTTGTGGTGGCGTGTTGACAAAAAAAATTATATTTCCAAGTATGAATTGATACTAGAAACTGGTTTGATCATGCTATACTGAAAAAAGGATCAAATTGGACTTTTCCTGAGTAGTTTTGGAAGTAGTAAATGAAATCCTGAAAATAGATTAGTTAAGTCTTATATGATAGTCAAAGTTAAATAACAATGGGAAATTTGAGAGCCACAGGGAAGCTCAAAGAAAAGAAAAAAAAGCCATTATTAAAAAAAATCATCAGCAATGCATTGAAAATAAGAATATTTTTTGAGCCCCAGAGGTTTCACCTTTCTGTTCCGTGTTCCGTGTACAGTATCCCGGTGGTCGTAATGTTTCGCCTGATCCATGTGCTGACTCCAGAGGTTCAAAGTGAGAAGTTTAAGCACATTCGTGTTGATCTGTGTGTCCCCAACCTCAGTCTATACTTCCTCTGCAGATGCTGTGGTTGGTTTGGTTTTGTCTGTTTGACTGTCACCCATTCATCACAGTTCAGGAGTGTCACACTACAGTGCAAAACGTTCTTATCTAGTTTGGTTAGAAAGAGGAACTGCATTGAAATATTAAATATACAATTGTAAAGACATTTCGGACATGAAGATAAAATAGAAGTTGGCGATATAACGTCAAGATTGTAGTAATGGTTGTTTCGAAGGTGCATGAACTAATGAACTCGCCAGCCGTTCACGCCATGTTTGATCCAGAAAGGTTGGAATACCAGTAAAATGAGAGGAGCCACATCAGAGCATGATACGCGTGCCTGATCGCGTGCCTTGTGCCATCCCTATGCTTTATAACATTGCATGTGCTTTGAAGATGAGGTATATCAGCTGCGGCCGCCGTTGGAAGCACCAACAACAACAAAAAAAGAATGGGGTCTAATGAATAATGTTTAAAGAATGGCGGTAATGTAACATGGATACCAACCGCCATACAACACCACCAAATAAGAAGCTTCATTATTATTATGTCATTATTTCCAAAGATACATGCACCCTAAACATACTATTAACACAATAGGCGTATATAGTGCCGTGAACAGGTAGTGTCTCCTCCTGCTGTCTCCTCCTCTCCTCTTGCTCCTCGGCCTGACTCCCTCTCCTCTCTCGCCTCCCTCACGTTAGCTTTCTACGGCTCCGTTGTTTTCTTGTGTTCTCGGCTTGCGCCGCGGTGTGCTCCTTCTGAAACTCGCTGAAAAGCGGACAAAATAACAACTGTAGACTCTGTGTAGTGATACACATGTTGTCTATTGACCCGTGAGTCAGGTCTGGCCAAGAAAGTTTCATTTCAATGCGGCAGATCGCCGTAATCGCATGTCCGCGCTCCGTGTGTCTTTTATTCTGCTGCGTCTACATTCACTTCCTCATTAAACTAATTTCTCTGTGAATATGAGTCTCTAATAAAACACAGTGTTTGGAAGCTTAAGACTTGTTTAATGATGGCGCTACCTAAAGTATGGGATGAAGTTGAGTTTTAGGGATGGTTTATTTTCTCCCCATGTCAAATCGGAGGGTGGGCCATTCCCTGTATTTACGTAGCGAAATCCCTGCGCCTAAGGCCCAAAGTTACTGGGATAAGGGCCAGTCACCCGCAGCCCGTAACTGGAACAAGCGGTAGAACATGAATGAATGTGATGTTTCTTAGCCTGCTTGCCTTGCTCTGAACTTATGACCTCTGCGCTGAATACTCAGGTGGAATTGTTGTTTATGGACACTTGACTCCTTTTAAGAATAAATAAACATTTATTATCCCATATGTCAGGAGGCAGACCTGACTGGCTCTGCGCAAACTCAACCTCAAAAACACAGACAAACCATCACAGTCAAAGGTTAGAAGTTTAAAAAGACCTACGCTCTATTACATTTATCATAGGTAGCCAACAGCACTCCATACTGTTTCTCATAAAAAACATACCTGAGGTTGTATGACATTTATATTTGACATTTGACTGGTTTTGTCACTTGTAGATGCCCATTTTTTGCAGTGCTGCTGTCTCCAGAGGGGATGATAAATTATTGAGGTGGAGCAAGTGTGAAGGAGTCCATTAAGATGCAGAGTCACAGTGGTCGCCATGGCAGCAACACATGATCAGGGTATAGCGTCTCGGGTTTTGGCCAAGCAGCAAACCGGGGCGACCTTTGGGTGGGCAATATTGTAATCGAATTGAAATCGAATGCTCCATTTTTTTGTCAGTTCTCCTGGTTTGAGATTACACCAGATGTTTCTGTCACTTTTTTTTAGAAGTAAATTTTAATAGTTTTAGTCTAGAGTAGCACAATACTCCCAATATTTCATGCTCTATTTTGATTCTAAGGAATATACTTAATATATATAATATTCTAAGGATTATTCTTTAATTTAGGTCATGGTTTTAGACATCAGAGACATTTGCATACAAATGGATAGTTCCTTTGTGGTCTTACTTAGTTCTAATAAGCTCAAGATATTCTGAAACTGTTCCGTTCAACTGATTATTTCTTTTAGTATCGATTTATCGGATTTTGGTATTCTTTTGACACAAAGTGGTGAACCGACACTTTTTTTAGGACAATGCCAATACCGATATTATGGGAAAGCTTATGTCGATAACCGATACTAGGCCGATATTTTCTATACTGTTTGGTTATTTTAACCACGATATATATAGATATATAGTAAAAAACTAAACTAATGTTTATTCTAAAATAAGTTAACAAAACAAAAATGTTGAGTTGACACACATAATCCGGGATTTGGCTTCTCTATGCATGTACTCTGCCCCTCTCTCCCTGTCCTCCCTTCCCGTGTCCCTTCCTTCCGCCTGTCTTCCTTCCTTCCCCTGTCCTTTTCCTTCCCCTGTCCCTTCTTCCCCTGTCTTCCTTCCCTGTCCCTTCCTTCCCCTGTCCCTTCCTTCCCCTGTCCCTTCCTTCCCCTGCCCCTTCCCCTGACGCGCTCACGTTACGAGAAGTAAAGTCCACGACCGTCTTCTCTTTAAAATGCCGTATTTACAGCAGTGAAGTGTCAATTCTGCGCTGTCCTAGAGGCTGTGCCGGACGTGGATACTTTTTCCTTTTTTTTTATCTCCCAAGCGGGGTGCGCCAGAAAAAAGTTTGAGAAGCACTGGACTATAGGCTATAATCTGATTATTCGTTATCAAAGTAAAATTAGCCTTCACACTTTTCCATTCTGTGCATTTCCTGTTGTATTTAAATTGATTCGGATTGAAGTGTCTCTCTGAACCTCTCCAGTCCGTGTGCCATCGTCGTGTTGCTGTAACAGCAGCAGTCTCTCCTCAGTCTCTGTGTCTGATCCGACAAAGAACTCTCTCTTCTCCTTCTTAAAGCTACTCACACATGTCTAAACTGATTATTTAGGGGGAAAACTAGTCAAACAATGTCTGAAAAAAACCTTTATCGAGGGTGAATTCGGCTAAAACTTTTCTAGCAATTTTAAAAGTCTCTAACTAGATCATTTCTGGGGCTTGACTCAAAATAAAGACAGGATTAAAGTTTACAGTCAGTTCTGTTAGCAGTCCACAGAAATGTTGTTTTCTTTATTTTGGGATGGCAGAGTTAACTCTTTCATTACCAAGCCAATAAAGTGAATATCAGCCAATACCAATACTGGGCCAGGGGCCGGACCAGGGGCCGGACCAGGGGCCTGGACTCAGCCTAGATTATCTCATCTCCTCCTTCTGCACTGTCAGCTGGTCCGGGCAGCCCACTGTTCCTGCAGCTCTGCTCTATGGACTGAAATCTTCCACCTGTTCCTGTTGGAAAAAGGGCTAAAAAGTAGAAGCGTCTAAATCCATAGAGGCTTGTATTACATCGTGTATAAAACATGGAATGGCAGTGGTGCAGTGGGTTAAGCCTTTGGCCACAAACCAGAGGGTAGCCACTAGTTTAAAATGTACCGGATTATATTATGTTTGAAACATTCAAAACAAAAATCCACAGTCATTCAACCTGTTAATTTATTATCATCTTGTTCTAACAGCACTGAAATGTGCAAACATTTTACCTGCACACATACTTGCATTGATTACATTACAGTCCTATATTTGCGATTTTGTATAAAACCCTTGAAGTAATTTGAAATAATTTACCATCATTGTGTGAAAACCAGGGCACAGTCCATTAAATCTGGAGTCACCCGAATGTGAGAAGTCGAGGCATTTTTATCCAGGACAAAATGGATACTTTTTCAGGCCTGATCAATTTTTAATGACTAAGGCTATATCCAGAATCACTCTTAAGTCTCTGTTTTAAACCTGGAGCTATGCACTGGAATGGCTAAAAGTATCCCGCTCCACCCCTGGCCCATAAAGCACTCCTTAACTTTTTGTTTTCTTTAGTTTAGTTAGACCTAGTTTTTGTCCAGGTTGGGTCTGGGTCTCGTCTCCTTTTTACTTTTTTAAGTAAATGAAAAATGGGAGCCAAAAAAAGTCTTTTTACGTTGCATAACTTCCAAACAACATATTTTATTTTTTTCACTATACAGCTCTACCTCTCATTGCATTGTCTTGTTTGAATTGAGATAATAATACACATTATTTTTAAACAAAATGAACTCTAGTATTGTAATAGTCCCTGAGCACTGGACCATCTGGCCTGCTTTCCTCAGAACAAGGGCAAAGGCTATCTGCTTAGGGCTGCAATGAAAGATATTAAAGCCACTACAAGATTATGGAGACAATGATGCCAGTCATTGTTCGGACTAAATCCATTCACCATTTATGTAATCTATTAACATCCAATGGCCTGCTGCACGCTATGCACTTGTGATGCAAGCAAGAATACATCCTGCTCAGAAATAAGATGGTGTAATTCATATTTATAGAAAAACAGCTTCAAAACAACATTCACAATATTATTCATGATTAAATACTGTATATTGTCTTCCTCTTTGAGTGAAAAGCTTTGATCTCAGGACTATTGTTTGAAATGTATCCTTGTCTTTCAGGTTGAGGTGTGTCGGGAGGATGCGTTCGAGGAGAAAACCCACCCAAACCTTCAGACCATGTCCCATTTGAGCTCCTGATCTGCCCTCGGTGAGAAACATGGCCACCCCGTTTCTGTGGAAGCTCTCCTCCCAGAAACTGGGCTTTTTCCTGGTCATCTTCGGCTTCATCTGGGGCATGATGCTGCTGCACTTCACCATCCAGCAGCGGGTAACTCATGAGAGCAGCGCGGAGCTCCAACAGCAGATCTTGGACCTCAGTAAACGCTACATCAAGGCCCTGGCCGAAGAGAACCAGAGCGTGATGGACGGGCCGTATGTGGGCAGCATGACTGCCTATGGTGGGTCTCCACAACCTATTATTCAAATACCAATCGGTTTATTGCTAGAAATATTGCCTTGAAGAAAAAACGTATCTCTAGCCATCGCCTTCTTATAGCAATGTGAGGGCTTGCATGTGAGGCTCGGCATGGCGGTGCTGACAATTGAATTTCACATGACTATTTTATTATAATTTCATGCCACTAATAAACATACTCATTGTTATCCAAGCTTTTACTGCATTGATTAAACATTAAACTTAAAAATGAGCCACCGTTGATGGCCAGGATGGCAGGCTGCCACGCACAAGTGAATGCAGCGGAAACACTGAGAAAAGTTGCACAGTGTACCTTTTTTGCTCACCCTGAAGGTCAGACTTCTTTAAACATGTTTTAAAATGCATATCAGGCTTCTTTTAAATCCAATGCTCATGCACTCTGAACAAAATCCAGATTTTCTGAACTCAATCGCAATGATAGATTTTTTTCCCCCCAAATGATTCAGTCCTTGGTGTGTTATGATGTGCTTAATGATGCAGTCTTTAATGCAGAGTCTCAGAAATGGATATGTTCAAAATAATCAATAGCATTTCAGATGAGTGAAATTAAATGACCAGAGCAGAAACGGCTGCACAGGGCTATAATCCTGTGTCGCTCACGCACAGGCTGAAGACGCATCAATAAGTTATCGTGCCATTAATACAGCTGTGTTTGGCTTAATGGGATTGTTCATTAGAAACTGGAAATTGGAATTGATTGTTCTGTAATGCCCAAAGAAACAACTGGATACTGTAAATCCAGACTAAACTGGTACAATTGGGTTAGTTGGGCCATATATTTTTATCAACTACATAAAATCTAAATCATGTAACCTTAGAATATTGGATTACTATAATTGTAAACCAACCTAGAACATGTACTGTAATGTAATATACACAAATACATTTATGTTAGGGATGAAATGCATTGATTGTGGTTGAAATTAGTATTTGTGTCAATACTTGTTCAAATGAGTGTCTAGTTTTGATACTTTTGACAACCCCACCACATAAAAAAAATATCATCATCATTATTATTCCTCCATCAATTCTGCTTATTCTGGGCAGGTCATAGTGGCACGGAGACACTTCCTGCAGCATCTCTGGGGGCATCCCGAGGCGTTCCCCGGACAGCCGAGAATAGGATGTCACGATATAAAATTTTAGAGTCACGATTATCGGCAAAACGAAAGATAACGTTGATATAGCATGGTAATGCTCAGGGTCTTGAGACCTGAAACTTTCAGAAAGTCACTCCAGCCTTGGGTGTTTCTCACTCTGCAACCAAGCACCAACTGATTGGCAGCTAAAATGGCCCTGCTTTTATAGTCTTATGCCCCTCCCATGGGCATTACATTATCCAATTAAAATAAATTTTCAAAAAGGGCACAATTCTCTCCAAGGTAATGCATAAGAGATAGTCCCAGGATGATCAAAAATGACACAAATAAATATATATGATCATTCATCCCGCACGCACCTGTGAAATATAATGCGCCCCCAACAACATATATATATTGTGGGCTCCGAGCAACATAGTTACGGGAGTACGCGGCGTAGTGCACTCAGTGACAGCAGCTTGTTTGAGACACCCTGTGGAGGAAACTCTCTTCACACGCTTGTATCCGTAATCTTAAAATCATGCCCATAGGTCAGAGTAGGAACTTGACCGGTAAATCGAGAGCTTTGTCTTTCGACTCGGCTCCTTCTTCACCACAACAGTCCGATGCAGCGACTGCATCACTGCAGACGCTGCACCAGATGCTCCTGTCAATCTCGCGCTCCGTCCTTCCCTCACTCGTTAACAAGACACAGAGATACTTCAACTCCTCCACTTGGGGCAAGGACTCCCCACCCACCTGGAGGGGGCAAGCCACCTTTTTCCCATTGAAAACATGGTGTTGGATTTTTTAGGTGCTGATATTCATCCCAGCTGCTTCTCACTCTGCTGCAAACCATCCCAGTGCATGTTGCAGGTCCAGGTTTGATGGGGCCATCAGGACAATATAATCGGGAAATAGCGGATGAGATCCTGTGGTCCCCAAACCAGACACCGTCCAACCCTTGACTGCGCCGATCATGAACAGAACCGCTGACAAAGGGCAGCCTTGGAGTCTGAACAGGTCTGACTTACTGCCATCAATGCAAACACAGCTCCTGCTCTGGTCATACAGGGACCGGACAGTCCTGAGCAAAGGGCCCGGGACCCCGTACTCCCGGAGCACCTCCCAAAGGACACCACAAGGGACATGGTCAAAAGCCTTCTCCAGATCCACAAAGCACATGTGGACTGGTTTGGCAAACTCCCATGAACCCTCGAGCACCCGATAGAGAGTATAGAGCTGGTCCAGTGTTCCACGGCCAGGACAAAAACTGTTTAGATCTTATTTTGTTAATTTATACTTTAACTTTCTTATAGACTTGAAGAAGACTCTGGCAGTGCTATTGGATAACATCATGCAGAGGTTGGGCAAACTCGAATCCAAGGTGGAAAACATCTACAATGGAACTGGAGGGAACCTGACCAACGGCACGAGCCCAGCAACTCCAAGTGCCACCAATCCAGAGAAAGTCAACGTGGCTGGTACGCAACTATGATTGATTTCATTAATTGTGTGCATCTCCATGGAGATATTATTGCTTTGCCTGGAATGTTCAACAGTACAATATTTTTTTAATTTTGAGTCAATAATAGCATGTTTTTTATGCATTTGTCTAGCTTTCACTGGATTGTCTGACAATGCTTCCAAGCTTTATTCCTGAATTAGAAAATATTGAAGTAATTTTGTCAACTTGCGTTCATGCGAAATGGGAATTTGTTCTGCTATGAGGACACCATCCCAATCTTAAATTTAATAAAAGAAATATTAAATTAAAAACAAGTTTCGGTAATAGTTTCTGTCACTGGATAATACATTAAATATTTTATAATCTAAAGACATTTCACTCAGAGTAGATCACATCCTTGGACGTACTTCAAACCCCCACGCTCACACGGCGTGACCATCACATTCGTTTTCATTCCTTTTGCTGCCAGCTTTCCCTCTGATGCCTCTGGGCAATTGTGAGGTGATTTTTGGATCTTAATGAACTAGAAGTAGTTAAAGTATTCTAAATTGCATTACACTGATTGAGTTATTGAATCTTGATAACTGCTGCAGTGTTGTCCTTTACAATTTGGTGAAAGGATTTTAACTTGAGTGCTGGATTGACCCATCCTTGACTAATATTTCTGCCTGTTTAGTTACAAGAAAAGTAAAAGATTGTATGTTTTAAAGATCTAAGATGGCGCCGCAGACGGATACCCTGACTTTTCGGTGCTCTTTGATTTGTCTGTTTTTGTTCGTAAATTGTGTGTCAGCGTACTTTTACACCCGTGAAGAGCTCTTATCCATCCGTACCACAACTCCTACGGATATAGTTCCAGTTTTTTTTTAGCTTCTGCTACAGAATTGGCCCTTCTTTTGGCTAAAAGTGTGAAACGCCCCAGACGAGGAGAACGTGCCGGTGCGCTGGTCCACATCCAAAGACGCGGTGTATGGACAACCTTACCTGGGATTTTCCTCTAACGTTCGCTCACTCTCGAACAAACTGGATGAACTGGCGCTGCTGATGAGACGAAACAGAGAGTTCTCTTCATCTCCTGTTTTGTGCTTCATGTAGACGTGGCTCAGTGAGTCGGTCCCGGACTGCGCAGTATAGATGGAGGGATTCGAGCTGCTCTGGAGAGAATTCGAGCTGCTCTGGAGAGAATTCGAGCTGCTCTGGAGGGATTCGAGCTGCTCTGGAGGGATTCGAACTCTGGGCTTTTCAGATCACACTGTGGTTCACCTGATACCCACGTATAGACAGAGGCTAAAGCTCTGGAGCCCTGGATAAATAGAGTTTGTTCCCCTTGGAAGGGCATCTGACAAGAAACCTATCAAATAACTAAATGAAAATGACACAAATAGGATGAAGTCTGGTCTTTTATGAATAGTTAGAATGACCTTTATTAGAACTATAAGACCACGTGGTTCCATCAGATAAACTATTATTTTTGTCTACGTTTTTATACTTCAATTCAGTTTATTTTTGTAAAGGCCAAAATTACAACAGCTCTTGCCTTGTAGGGCTTCTCAAAATTGTTGCTTTGTCCAACAGAATGTTTTAAAATAGTCACTGGTCATGTTCAATAACAGAGAAGCAGATTAATCAGTGTTCAGAGGAGAGACGTATATGGAGAACTGTCCCAGAGCATCCACTGTCCTTAGAGCCTTAGATAGGACGTGCAGTAGATGGTCCAGGGCTGACGCGCATCCACTTGAAGATGGAAACTATAGCGCTAGAAACACTCAAGGCGGGTGGGTGAGGATGGCTCATCTAATAAAGGAGAGGTCATTCGGGCAGCTCGCTCATGTGTAAGTGAGTAAATAGATGCCTCTTCACCTGCCCATCCAGACAGCTGAGGAGAAAGCAAGGGATCCAGGTCCACAAGTCCGGATCGTGGCATGGTGAGAGTTCAGTCAACACAGGAGCAATAACAGTAGCATTCCTCAAAGGGGAGTGGGACAGGGGATCATTTGTAACAGCCATGACAGACTGCAGGTGAACTCAATTTTGAATATCTATTCTATTATTATTCTATTGTATAATAAAATGGTCACACAAAGTTACATTTCCTTTTGTCACACCACCATAGGGCTGTGCAATTTATCTAATTTCACTTATGATTATTACGCCTGACAATTACAAAAAATACATAATCGAGAGGTGACTCTTAATAATGAATGACAACAATAACTTATTTACTGCGCGTCTCGAATATACAGTCAATAGACGCGACAGTGCAAGCCCCAACGCTGCGTTAGCTTCTTTAAAAACGTTATGGAGTCGTCTGCAAACTACTTTGTTACTTATTTCAAACAGATTTAGTGCAAAATTCTGTAAAACTCTCCTAAACTAACTCAACGCTGTATCCACACAGAGGACAGAGGAGTGTGGTTTATTGTCTTCATTAAGATGTCCTGGAGCCAATAGCATGAAGCGATGCTAACATATAGCTGATGTGCTGCTGTTGTCGTCTCCACTTGCTTTAAACCAGTCTGTCACATAAAAACACTGCACACAAACAAAACCCCTCAATGTCACTATAGCCGAAGTCACAGACAAACCAAATGTCTTTAACCAGAGGGCTACAGGTACTCAACACATTTACAAAACACTAAAAATGTATTATTCCTTGTTTGTATATATGTGTGTGTGTGTGTGTGTGTGTGTGTATGTATATCTGTGTATACAACATCGCTCTCGTAGACTTGGATGCTCCTTGTCTCTCTGTAGACTCCCTCGCAGACCGTGGCCCTCAGTGCGTCCTATCTCAGGAAGTGGGTGGCAGTTTTAAGCCCCGCCCCTCCATATCTGAAGTCAATTACAGAGATAAGAATCGGAGCAGTGCATGATGGGAACACGCCTGATTCAACAGAGCTCAGAAAGAGATGGAGCTGAACACCATCGCACCACGATGTTTACTTCTAAAAAATATATATTTTTTGGCAGTTTTACTTATTTAGTCCCATGTCAGAGATTCTTGACTCCAAAACTTGATTTTATACTCCAAGAACTTTTCTGCGTATGTGATTTTTGTTCTCCATGGCGACGTTATTGTATGGCATTGCACTTATCTCCCCTGTATTCCCCTATGTATGCACAGTACTGTATATCATTCATTTACAGTTTTTTTTATTGCTCAATAACACCTTCAAATAACCGTTGCACCATCAGCTTGGTTCCATGAAGATGGATCCTTTTAGAGCATTCAGGGAACATTCCAAACAAAACAATATCTCCATGGAGACGAGCAGACGACCAGAAAAAGTAACATGGTGCACTTTTAATTCAGAAGTAGCAGCATTCTGGTCATGTGGCTACACTTTTTCCTGAGTTACAAGCTATAGAATTGTTACCATAGCTACAATCAAGTTTTGGTGTGAAAGGCATGTAATAAAATATTTGAGCTCTGTTTATTTCCAAATCAATAAATCCTTCCCTCTTGTTCACCCTGTTCAAAAAGGGAAAAACATCTTTCAACAGTATGACCGTGTTCTCTTGAGACGTAGAGAGAAAGAGCAAGTGTCCTCAATCTTTATCGGTCTGTATCTGCCTTCTCCATCGACTCTGAAAAATGATCTCTTTGAAAATAAAGGCTCAAGGTCGACTGTTCTTTCCCAGCCTCAGTTCATTTTGTCCTCAGCTTAGATCATGTGACACCATAGAAACAAGCAGAAAACGCAACAGGAAGTAGTGGTCAGTTACAAAATGTCAGTTATATAGTGATCTATCTTTTTGAATTTTTTTAGAATGTTCTTGATCTATAAAGCTTGTGACTTGCACAAGACTTACTGGTCTGATGTGCCAAACGTACATAGATACTTTGAAAACTAAGAGTATTAGTAATTTTCCCCCAAAAATGAATGAATGAATTAAAAAATCCTCTATACAATTTCGAATCCAATGGAAGCGTGTTTTTAAAATGATAATTTTGGTATCATTATCTGTATTGAACAGGGCTATTCAACTTTATTTTCCTGAGGGCCAGATTTTTCAGAGGGCCAAGGCCTCTGGGCCAGAGTTGCACAACATGCCACTACTGTTACAACATTTTGGGTCGTACAAAATATCTCATTCAGTAAATTAAGTAGTTAATAAAATAACAACTGATAGATCCGATATTTGTGAGAATTAAAAAAATGCTTTGCCCATCCAAGACTGAACCAGAATTAAACTAGGACTAGACTAGTACCAACCAGGTCTGAACCAGGACTAACCTGTAATCAAAACGGGTCAAAAGACAAATTAAACAGGGACTAAACCAGGTCAAAACTAGTGCTAACCAAGAAATTAACCAGTAAACAATATTTGTAAATTGGGTTGTGGGCCAGATTAAATGGCTTGGAGGGCCTGATTTGGCCCCTGGGCCTGATGTTGAATAGCCCTGGTATAGAATCTCTTCCTTCTTTATCTAAAAATCACGTTACACTATAAATCAGAAATTCCGAATTGGCTGGCTTTCTGGCTTTCTGCATTCCGGCTGTTGCGTCTCTTGACAACTGTTTCACGCTGAACACACGTCTGTTGTGAAGATGAGGTTTGGTTGGTAAAGACAATCCCTCAATTTAGTTCTGAACTTTGTGATGCTCACTTTTCTGTTTTAGGTAATGTGAGTCTTTTTGTAGTCCTCGTTTAGTCCTCTACTGTGTTAGATTGATATATCTATTATATATCTATTAATATCTATCTCAATCAGCTGTGATAGAAATATTTGCCCGAGAAACCAAACATAATATGTGAAGACACAGAACCCAGGAAAACCTTTTGTTTATTTGTATCTGTCTACAAGTGTAACAGTTGATTACACTTGGTTATGAACAAAAGTCATTCTGCTTTTATACATATGAAGCGTTGTAATTCTGGTATGAATACACAGCACAGAGTCTCGGGCAGACCTGTTGCCGTGTCCAAACTGTGCTCGTGCCGGTTGTAGCTCACGGTTCACTCGCGCTGGTGTGTACCTCCGTGCGTAAACAGCGCATTTATCCACTGTCACTTTTTTTACGCCAGACAATAAGCTTCATATAAACAGAAAGGGCTTCGCGATCGACACCCCCACTGCCTCCCTAGATCCACCAGCATGGCTCCAAACGTAAATATCTCCATGGAAACGAGCAGGAGACGCCGCCAGGTCAAGTGATGGCCAGATTTCCGTTACATAGTGCACCTTTTAACTTTGTCGCAATTTAGTCCCTGCTTAGGCTTTGACCACACATTAGTTGAAATCCGTATGAGACGTTCGAGAAATTAAATGTTCTAGAAATTTGAATACAATAAATAACACACAAGTTTAAAACCGATACTTCCTCCTCACTGTTGATGTTTTGTGTATGGCGGTATTACGGTATATCTGATCTCATTACGGTAATAATGTCCTTCTCAGCCCTATTTGCAGATGAGGTCATAAGGCATGACTATGAGCAGGAAGAAGGCGAAGACCTTTTCATCAGATATGCCTCCTATGACATACTTGAAACCGCTCACATCAACAAATATAACAAAAATAGGAACATGCTCTATGTCACCTTTCTGATTGTCTCCATGGTTACTGCGTTGCCTGGAATGTTCCACAGCGTTGCATTTAACTTCTCTATCTTGCATTTGCTTGATTGCAGATGTTTTAATTGCTTGAAAATGGAAAATGTGGTGTGTTATTTGAAGCCGGTGATGAATTGAATGACTTTTGGTGATGAATAAATAGCCATTGTATTTCACTTATTGTTTAGCCTGGCAGTTATGATATCGGATGCTATTCACCTTATTCCAGAAGCACAAAAGCCTCCTACCGGTTGTATTGAATAACATTAATTTGCTCGTGCACAGCTGATCACTGTTCCTGACAAAGTTGCCTTTCCCTCCCTAATAATCTCACTCCAGAACAATGACTCGCACTGCCACGTTTACATCAAAACCAGCCCCAGTACATTCTCTGAAGTCCAGAGGCTGATGCTGGACTCACAAGGTTGTTTCCAGGCAGGGTGGTAAATAAAGGGTGATCAAGAGACTCCGGCAAATCCTTATCTATTGCCTGGTCAGCTGACACAGACGCTGGACACATTGTTGTGGATTTATATTGAAAGACTTGAAAGAATAAAGGAAAACTTGAGCAAACTTGTCTTTACTCCAATCACGATAACTTATTTCGTACACAAGTGCGTACAAGTAGAAACAAAACTGTCCCCCCCAGAGTCCCATCTGTTCCACCCATCCCACAATTTGGCGTCAACTAATAGGATCTTTCGACCGGCTGTCCATCTCCGTGGGCCGCGTGATGCTGTGTTTGGCCACCTGGAACATCACCTGTCTCCAGCCTCGTTCCTCCACTATTTGGGACATGAGGACTGACTCTCATGGCCCAGTCACCTGCTGGTGCCCAGAGTCAGGAAAAAACATGGGGAATAAGTCTTTCAGTTTTATGCAGCTAAAATCTGGAACAGTCTTCCTGAGGATGTGAGACAGGCCTCGACTCTGGCAATGTTCAGATCTACGCTAAAAACAGTTTTGTTTAGCTGTGCATATGACTGAAACGATTTTATTTGCGCAATTCTATTTTATTCTTGATCTGTTTTCGAGATTTAATGAATCGTCCCTGTTGTGTGAAGCACTTTGAATTGCCCTTGTGTACGAATTGTGCTCTACAAATAAACTTGCCTTGTCCAGGACCAACTTAAAAAGATAATTTTCTTGTGTGAAATGTATTTTTTTTACCTGTTATACATTTTCTCGTGATGTGGATATAGCACCAGATATAGAACCACAAATTACCGTTCGCAATTAGCAAATCGCCAACACTGCAATAATTCAAGTAACACAATCTCCTCTGTAAACAAAAACAAAAAATGCGTTATGATAAACACTTAAATATATATGACAACCCTATTGTTAGACCTCTACGCACATGTTCTTAAATGACTATTGTGTTAGTGTATTGGTTTTATTTTCAGTCTTCTCTCAAATGTTACTGTTAAAACATAAATCACAGACCTTTCTCAATTGTAATACCGAGTAAATTGCAAGATGTTTTTTGTGATCCAGCCCTTGAATGAAGTGAGCTATATTTAGCCCATCCGTGGCAGCAGCTTCTTCTTCTGCCTGATTAAACCTGGGAGGCCGTTTGGCATTCTCACTGTGACTGACAGCCGCGTGATTGGACTCTCGCTGGGCACTCTATACTCAACTCTATGATGGATGGTTACAAGCGGGACCAAGGCGCAGAGCGAGCGGAAGAGGTTAAACCGGAAAGAACGAAGGCTTGTTTTCAGATTCTAAAATGTGGCGATGTCATGCTCTCAGATGGGGCCAGAGTTTTGTGAGGGACAACCAAAACACACAAACGTGTACAACCAGATATACCAGGCCAACAATGTGAATGAGAATTTGTAATTTAATGAATAAATGAATGTACGCTGCCTGTCATAGCTCGTCCCAAACGCTCTCACCGGGGCTCAGATCTGTTGTAGGTCATTTTCTGCTTCTTCTCAGATGTTTTCTCTGCTTGTTGCCACTGATTTGACCCTTCTCAAACAGTTTTCCATGACCACGGGATTTGTCTTTCCACATGGTTGTTTAAGAAATGAGAATCCTCTCCCTGCCTCAGTTTGGTGTAAATACCGTGTTGCCGCTGAACGATCATCACCCATGCGGCAGTTATCCAGTAGGAGGAGAGGGCCTACTGTAATGGCTTTGTTGAATCCAAGTGGCGACTCTTGCGTGTGTATTTCAGTCCATTTTCCCGCTGGATACTAAATCCAACTAAAATCAGCATATTTCTGTATCAAACGCTGCTGCTTATTGAAGGTTGAGATGTCACCTGAAATACATTTCCTGTTATTTTTATGATCAATAGATGGAAAATCCACAATTGATAAATGTGGACATTTGTACTATGGCCCTTTATCACACTATATGAAACAACCAAAAGCAGCAAGTTTTGTAATCTACATATTTCTTACTCCATGTTCATTCAATGTTCGCCCCTCGTCATCAACAGCAAGCCTGTGTCATCCGTACTGGTTCTGCATCGCTGGTGTAGGTGTGCCTGGATGTAGAAAATCCAGTTTAAGCCCTCACTGATTCATATACACCTATTAAGGTGCCTTCACACTTAGACCACATCAAAACCACAATCTAACCGGAACTAAAACCTAGACCAAGACTAAACCAACACTAGAACAGGACATAAGTCTTCATCAGGACTAAACTAGGCTCAAACTAAAACCAAGTTATGCCAAGTGTGAACACACCCTTTGGCCTGAGTTCATGCCATTTATGTTGGTTTAGACCTAGTTTGTAGTTCTAGTTGCTTGGTATTGCCTGGTTCAGACCCAATGTAGCTTTGATTCTTCCTCATTCAGCCCAGTTCAAATCAATAGAAATATGCCTGTGTCATTAAGGTAGAAGCTTTAGCAAAAAAAAGCTTGAATTCTGTCAGCTGGACCAACGTTTTAGAGCGTATACAACTTAATTGATTCATATCAGTCCAGTTTATTTACTCTATAGCCTTTTTAGTCAAGTCAAAATAAATACATGTTACTGACGTTTAATAACAAACTTTTTATTTTGCAGTACAATAAAATCCTTGAATCATTTACAGTACCACCTCCTTGTTCTCCATATGTTTCCATTACATCAGTTAGGACCGCTGCCATATCCTGTTGTAAACATCGTCCTGTTGTAATCTTAATCTTTGTAGCATTTTGAAAAGGTTTTCAAACATTGGGTAATCAGTCTAAAGAAGTATATTAATGAATGTGATTTCCTTTCGTAAAGCCATTTCCAAACAAACAAAAAATGGCCTGCTTCAATGTGAGTGCAATGATTGGATTCCCTCTCCGCTGATGCAATCGCTCAGATATTCCTTCCTGCTGGGACGTAGCCACAGGACCGGCCAGATTATTCCTTGGGCTCTGAACATTCGGACTGTCAATCTCTCGCTCCAGATGGATGCGGTTTTCAATGGCGGCTTTAACAAGATATTTTTATGTCTTTCCTGGATTCACTGCTCATATTTGCCAATCAAATCTACATCTGGTGCTGGCAGGTTTCATGCCATGCCCACGTTTTGTTCTCATTGTACGCGGCAAAAGATAAAGTTATAACGAATGCAGATTGTTTTTCTTCAGAATTTGAGGTGCGAGAGGTTGGATTTTGTTCTAAACGATAGCTGACCAATGACTTTGTTTCACATGCTTCACGGAAATGAACTAATCTGATTTCGCGGTTCTGTTTGAGTTTGACCGGAGGCGCAGCAGAGGGAGTGGAGACCAGACTGGCTGTGTGCATTCTGGATCCCAGGCAAAGGATAGCCAACGTTATTCTTGTAAATTGGTCAATTTATTTTTACCTCCATAGAGTAGATTGTAAAAGCAGCCCTTTGTCGGACCACTGCGCGGCATTTGCACGTAATAATAGACAATTGTATTAAATGCAAACCTGGAATAAAAGAGCCTACACGATGTTATTGGCCGCACGTTGCCGGTTTACCCCTCACTATATAAAAAGCAGTTCTAAAGTTGTGCATGTGCCCGAATATCTATTTCCTCCTCCCGTGGCTGGAAAATTGGATAATCTCATCTTTGATTCAGTTATTTTGACAAAGTTTAGGGACTGTACCGTGCTATATTTTTACATCGCACCAATGCAGAGGTGGCTCAGAGCGCCTCTAAATTCACGTAACCTTTTTAAATTAAATTGCATGTATTTTTGTCCTTTTTTAGAAGAACGTTCTCCATTCAAAAGCCCGTTCCTACTTTTCTATAAGATTTTGCCCAATTTTGGTCACAGTAATTCGCCATTTCTGGTTCCTCCGTCTCGATTCCCGCTGTTCCCCATCTGTTGTTGTTCAGACTTTGGATTCTGAAACGTGCCTTTGCTTCTCTTATCTCTTTTATTTTACGCTGCCAAGTGAAAGGAGTTAAAACGTGTTGGTAAAATCTGTTTTTCAGGTCAGAGAGCAGCGCAGCAAGGAAGATGCAGGGCGGATATCATTTCACTGCCACAGGCTGACAGCGCAAATAAACAAAATCAATGATGAAAACAATACTGCCTTTCCTCTCAGTCTAGCGTCCTATCGCAGCCAAGCACATCTGAATGTAGCGGCTGAAATACGGAGTAGTACATCTGTAAAATAATTTTGTTCAGTATTGAAACTAGGTGAAACAAATGCTCCAAATAATGCATGTTTTAGTATAACTCGGATACAACGTTGCTTATTACTGTTTTGTTGCATAAATAGGTGAGAAAAGATTTAAGTTTCGCTGGATTTTAAACAATACTTATGTGAAATCAAAAAGTTATTTTACTGAATTGATTTAAATAATTTATTTTTTCACACCAAGTTCTGGTCATGACAGGACTAGAAAGTCTTATTGAGTTTATGAATGTCATTATTAAACGGTTCTACATAACTAACCAGCTATAAAGTATTAAGTTCTAGTATCATAAACCAGTTAATGTTTAATTACTGGTTAATATCGTCCAATATCAAACAGTTTAGACCAGGGGTGTCGAACTCATTTTGGGCCACGGGCCAAATTTCGATGCTCAGGCTGAGAACATAAAAAATAAAACAATAAAAATAATAATAAATAAATAGCTTTATATAGCCCAGTGATAGTTCTACGTGGAAACTGTTGCACAACTCTGCAGCAGGTGAAAGACTGAGTCCATATTCATGCAGCAGCAGCAGGAACATGGACTTGTGATATGATTCTGATATCAAATGTTTATATCACACACATGTGGCTGCTGATGCACAAACTCAACATGAGCTCACTCTTTTTATAGTGTCACAGTCCGCGCTCACAGCAGCTTCACTCTGTCGTGTTCATACTTTATCACACTCTGACCTGTGGTTTGACCTGTGGCTCCTGATCTGTCCAGGTTTGCACTAATCTGGATGTTTTCTCCAGCTCTCATCACAGAAGTCTGTTTTCTTGTTGTTAGCTCCACATTAGCACCGCTTTTAGCTCAGCACTAACGTCCACAAAACTTAACAAAACTTAACTTTAATAAAATAAAAATATGTTTATTATAGAACATGAAAAGTCTTTCTGGCAGTATTTAAAAAGTCCACTCTGTTCTAATGTCTTCTGCTAATATTTTCATGATTAAAATGTTGCATAAAATCAATGTTAAGCATGTCATTTGGAGTCCAGCTATTCTAACCTTGACTTTTAAGTACCATTTACTTTCACTGTGTAAACTCCACCCACAGCCGTCTCATTACCCTGACTTCTGCGTCCTGTTTTCATCTTTTCACAATCCGCATGTATTATTTAGCGAGGTCACTGGCAGTGCCGCTGACGTCCTGGATGAACCATATCAAAAGGTGCTTATATGAAAGGCAAACCTGCTCTGCAACCCCAACGTAATCACAAACGTATTATTGGCTTCTGGGATAATAAAGCCGGAGATTTACTCTGCTGATGACGAAATGAAAATGGTTTTGAATTTGACCCGGTTGTACGTCACGTTGGCTCTTGTGGGTTTCGTCGGCGAGGAGGGCAGATTACAGAAGGTCACAAAGGTGAAGCCGCGGTCTGACCTCAAAGTAATAAAGGCTCTTCAGCCGCACTTCCTAAGACGTATGAGCATGTACGCTGTCGAAACGAGGACAACGAATCAATGAATCAGATATAAGATGTCTGAATAAAATATTGGATTATAAGGTTTGCGAAAAGTACATTCATTTATTTTATTTTCTAAAACGTATATATATATTTTTAAAAGTTCTCCCTACGACACCTCAATGTCGCTGCAATCAAGCTAACGAAAGCGATCTAGCCGTTCCACTTGATCACAGTTGTAATTACATCAGAGACTAAATGAAATGGTAGCATGCTAATGACACCTTTCGCAGAGCTCGGCCCTTAACTCTCCGCTGTAATTACGTGTTGCGTTCGGGTTGCCAACTATTGCACTATTGTCTGCCTTTTTATTGCTTTAGTATTGTGTTTGAAACGGCTTTACTTCCCACTCGTGATGAACAAGATCATTCTATTCTTCTGAGAAACCACAGACTTCCTATTTGAGACTGGGTAACGCATTAGTGAAAGTGTTAAGCCCCGTCTTTTCCTCTGCAGTAGAAAGCTAGAATACGTGGTGGAAAATGTACTGCATGCAATGTATTTAATTCTGTTTCTTGGTTAAAGTTCTGTGTAGACTTTGGGTTTAGGCCTAGTTTACCGCAAGTTTAGATCTGGTTTATTCTTGATTTAGTTTCTGATGAGTCCCAATTTTGCCCTGCGTCTATGTTGTTTACACTTGTTTTAGTTCTTACGTGCATAACAATATTACATTTGTGTTTTTATATTTTGGAATAGTCCTAACTTAAATGGGTTTATCTAAAAAGCTCACTAGCCGATGACTATGTTCAGACACTGGCCTCTTCGCGCTGCTGTTGACCTGATCGATCTCCGTGTCTCTCGCTCTGTTTTATCAGACCTGCTGAGTGGAGCGCAAGAGAAGTGCGAGCTGCCCCCGCTGGACGGATTCCCTCACTGCGAGAGCAAGATCAAGGTGAACCAAGCACAAAACACAAGGCACATACGGGACACGCAGGGAGGGACAATATGACTGTTTTCAAATCTATTTGTGAGCCGACCCAGTGACAGCGAATCTGGAACGATGGTTATAATGTGAGTCAGTGCTTTTTTATTTATTTTTAATTTTTTTTTCCTGTTTGAACACACCTCAAAATTGCTCAGCCACTGTCATGCTCAGGGTGCGTTACCGGTGGATTTAACCATTAACCGTGACGTTAGAATGCGTTTGCTATCTCTTTATAGGCAATATAAGTGTGCAATCATTTGATAACATTGAAGTTGTGGGCTGTGTATTTGTGTCAATCTCCAACATGTTTGCCAGATCGCCTATGCTTCCAAAACACATACTTTTAACCCCAAAAGGCTTTTCAAACATCCAACTCAAAAGGGAAAAGAAACTCACAATGAAACTCTTCCACATAAGATGATTTCATGTTTCAAGCGTAACGGATCAGAACATCTTGCTCGGCTCAATCTTAAGAGTTGTCGGGAGACGCGATTTATTGATGTTGTAAAAGAGGATATGAAGTCGATTGGTTTGATAAAGGAGAATACAGAGGATATAGGAGAATATAAAAGACCTCAAAAGTCATTTAAACTTGTCTATTATTTTACATGCGGCATTAAAATGTTATCAATTGTATATGACTCTGAAGATGGCTTATCAAGTCCTTTAATATATAAAACGGCCACACTGTTGGCTGTTACTATATTCTCCTTTTATCTAAATGGCCGTGAGCCCTCTAGTTGTGGTCACCTGCCTAAAGCGTAATCAGTGTTTTTGGCTGCGAGTCGATGTGCTCGGAGTAAAATCCCTCCCACACGGCCTCATACATGTGCAGAGCAGGAAAACATCTCCTCCTGCAGTTTTAATTTAGCTGTTTTGGACCGAAAAGAGGAGCAGCGCAGCCACCCACAGCTCCCACCCGTGTGCTCTCACAAACAGATCATTCTCATTACTGATATACAACCAAAAGTCTATTGTTGGATTTGTCAAAGGATCCAGAGCTTGACAATAAAGTTAAGAATATCATGTCTTTACAGGCAAACCCTACATTTGGTGTGGGCGGTAAAAAGTTTAAATTGTGTAGGTAAATGACACACAGACTTGTAGTGGACAGATTCCGACAGAGCACACTTCAAACTCAATTTCCCAGGTTCACCATTTCGTAGTGATGGGACCAATTTTGTAGCAAATGATCAGTGTTCGAGTCTGTAAAATATACACTAAATGCGTGTCTAATTCACCCGCAAACGGCACGGAACATGTTTTCTCTTACGGGACAGTTGTGTAAGAGACGGTATTGTCACGGGCTGGAAATGATGGCGGTGGCAGAAAAACACACATGTGCAATGGCCTCAACCAACTGCACCACCGGCGAGCACCATGTGGCGTTTTCCACACTTAAACAGCCATTGAAATTGGCGATATTTAGACGTACGTCATTCATAACTTAGTTTAAAAGAAGGAGGAAAGAAAGAGTGAGCAGTGAGCAGCGTCTCTGCATCAGTGCTTGGTGCAGCAGCAGTGGGGGGAGGGGAGGGGGGGGGGGCAGGGGGAGGGAGAGTGGGGGGACGAACAGAGGAACAGAGCAGTAGTAAGTAAGTATTAAGTGTAATAGATGCGTTAGAGACTGATCATTCATTATCGATAATTGCAGTAAATCAGTCGTGACGCATACATTGACTAAAGGCTGTTAATAAAAGCATAAATGATATAAATTATTGCATTACATTTTGTCATTTTTATTCTTTTATACCTACACATAAAAATAAATTCACTACGCAATATATATAAAAAAAAATGAACTAAAACGAATGTGACCAAAACTGTGAATTGAAGCAATTATGACTGATTGACTGATCGTAAATGATTTCAAAATCGCGTCTTACGCATTCTTGTGTCCCCTTCTCGTGTCTCGTCTCATGAAATCGTGTCTCGTCCCACCCTAACTGACTGACCGTTTTAAAGTATATATTTTATGTGTCATCTCCAGTCTTAAGTCAGTTGAACATTTTGCATTTTGTTCAATCTTGATCTAATCTGATTAAATGATAAAAACAGTTCCATTGACTTCCTGTTCCTTTCACTGAAGCAAGCAGATTTTCATTAACCATGATTTTATTTTTTATAAATGACTATGCCATTTTTTTAACCTGTGTGTATTACCCGGACATGAGTCTGAATTTAAAAAAAACAAAAAAAACCCTCATATTCACTCAAGCTCAAACGCAGGACATCACATGATTACTCAAGCTTATGATGCGGAAAACCAGTATAACATGGTTAAAAGATCATAAAAATTGGTTTTGCAAAACATTTACATTGCGTTAGGACTGGAACGTTTTTTTTAATAATTATAATCATTATCTGCACTATACAGACTCTAAAACGGATGCCAAAAACCGTGTTATTATTTCATCAAAATGTTAGGAAAGCATAAGCAAATTCAGATTTCTATACATTTTTTTTTTTAGGAAATATTCTTCATGAACTGTAAAAGCCTTCATTTGCCAAAGAAATCATCATTAGTCGATTAATCAATAGTTGTAACCCTATTTAACACCAGAAACACAACCTTTCTGTCTTATTCTTATTCATAGACAGCCATAAGATAAATATTGTGAGTTAAAAGTATTGAAAAAACACACGCAAACACAAGATTTACGACAAACAGTGGATTATACAACTGTGTCTCTGCGACTTGTATATTCCTCTTCACTCGTGCCGACACTCCCTGATATTGTCAAACGGGGCGCGCTACACCCTCCGCACACACACGCACACGCACACGCACGCACACATGTACAGCATGTGAGCGCAGGCCGAAACAATGGACTCTTTGAACAGCTGCATCACGGAAGCAAAGGGGAAATGTTTCAGTATTTGCATAATGTTGGAGGATTAACTTTCTGTGGACAAATTGAAAACATACAATGGGTTTGAAAAGTAACTGGCTGGCATTTTGTTGTAAATTTAATTATACTGATGATATTAAAAGTAGTCATCACGCATCATAATATGAAAAGTAGTTAAGATAAGCTTTGACTACATTTGCCAAAGTCCAGCGTAAAAATAACCCAAAGAATACGTCTGAATGATACTGATAACGAATATTATAACATGATCTGAAGCTTACAATTGTATTTAAATAGATAGTAGATTATTTTATTGCTAAAACTGTGGAACACTCTAGGCAGAACAATGACGCCTCCAATGAGACACGGATCGCGCACCAGAAAAGTTACATAGTGCACTTTTTAATGATTGCGCAAACACTGTTGAACACAAAACACACATTTTCAATTCCTCTGCCACTCTTCAGTTCTGTCACATGGCGTTTATGTCGAGATGCACGCGCATTTGTTTTCTTGAATGTCTCCTAAGGCCGGTGGCAGATGGTATAGAGGAACAGCCTGATTCTGATTCTACTGCGATTGGTCTTCTGAAGTGATGAAACGCGTTATCGTTATGGTTATAGACTGGTTAAGTTTAGGAACAGGGTTATGGTTAAAGGTGCACTTTTCTGGTGAATGATCTGCTACCTGCTGGTGTCCATGCAGGTATTGTTGGATGTGTCATTACGTTGCATGTCATTTTCCAAGGGTTGCAAATGAAATTCACCGTAAATTTCCAGAAGGTTTCCATGGGAAATTTAACAAAAACAAACACCGGTTTAGCAGATCTAGTCAAAATGTCACTCACTTTTTACAGACCATTTCTTACTTATTTGAATAATCAAAGGTGTTCTTTGAAAATGTCACTCCCGCACACAGTGTGTGTCTGTGTCGGTGACTTCAGTCCTAATCCTCCTCCTCTTTAAGGCCACTGTTTAACTTTGGTCTGTGTGAGTTTGTTTGACAAGTGAGTAATCCCAGAGAAGTGATCATGTCTTACACCATGTGATCTACAGGCACATTGTGCAGCAGATCTGCCCCCTGTAGGGGTGCACCTAACCATTATGTATGTTCAATAGATGAGTTGTTTAGAATGCAACACGTCCGTAAGAGATTTTGACTCACTTTGACCCAGATGAAGCTAAAGTGAAGCTGCTTATGGATTTCCTGATGCAGTATATTTACCAAAATAGGTGACAAATAGTACATTTCCTGTGTATTTGTGAAATAATTCTCACTAAGTGTGAGTCATAAAAACAGTAAATGACGTGTATTTGAGTTTGTATATAGTCCAGATGATTATTAAATCATTTGATTACAAAAGCAGTAGACTATCATCTCAATAATCTATATTTGCAAATAATCGATCAACTTCATTCTCCTCAAATGCCATTCTTGTCCCCCCAGATGCCTAAAATGTCGCAGTTCTTGCATAAATCCTCGTTGTTGAGCTTCTCTACATCACGCCTTGTTAAGAGACGACCGTGTTCATCATTTCCTGATCATTCTCATGGACATGTTCCAAGTTTGAAAATTCCAGAAATGTTGCCACACTAAACGCTCCACAGTATGGCTTATTGTCTATCTTCTTGCATTTATCTCATTATCGGTGTTTTTGTTGCGTATAATGCTGCAGTCATGTGGTCCGCGGATGCTCGGGCAAACCAATCTTCCTTATTTCACCTGATTACAACAAATATGCAAACTCGAATGGCCAGTTGGGTGCGTATTTCCTCCAGGCTTAATATCACAGAACGTTTTAGTATTTGGATTTTCAAGGATTTAGGCCAGAGAGCTTGTTGTTCTCCAGGCCACAAAGATTGCCCTTAAAAACAAACACACATTCATCCGCTGCCAGTTCAGCCGCAAGGAATCTCAAGCTCATGCCAGTTTTGAAATAAATAATAAACGAATGAATAAAACTAATGTCTAATATGGAAATGAGAGTGAATTTTCATTTCTGACCCTCGCAACAGATCATTGAGAAAGAAGGACACATCCTTTTTTTTTGCGTTGTTGTTGTACATTATACAGACAATTACATCTGTGTGTGTGTGTGTGTGTGTGCTAATGGGTTTCTCCTCTTCATTTGCAGTGGATGAAGGAGATGTGGCGCTCTGATGCGTGCTACGGTAATTACGGAGTCGATGGATCCACCTGCTCCTTCTTCATCTATCTCAGCGAGGTACGCGCAACCGAGCTAACGTGCTAGCAGAAAATACAGACCGTGGGGAATGTAATGAAGACGGATGACAAGCGGGTTGTAGAGGGCGTAAAATGGGTTCTGATTCAACTTATGTTATTAGAAGTTATCGCAGTTTATTACACAGGTATACAATATATCACATTTGAGATGATATCCTGAATGTTGTTTTGAAGATCTGCAAAATTTGAATATAGTGTGTGTATTTTATAGCAAAAAGATTTTTTTTTCTTTCTGTAAACTTTCAAACAGAGGCACAATATTTGTGAGTAATTTTACAGACAATTTATCCGCCAATTAAACCTCAACCAATACATTTAAAGATAATTTAAGATTTGATTTTTAATTGACATAATATTGTCTGAATATTGGTATCGAGATACTACAAAAGTTTTTTTAGCCTTGGTTTAGACCTGTTTTAGCCTTGGTTTAGACCTGGTTTAGCCTTGGTTTAGACCTGTTTTAGCCTTGGTTTAGACCTGTTTTAGCCTTGGTTTAGACCTGTTTTAGCCTTGGTTTAGACTTGGTTTAGACCCGTTTTAGGCGTGGTTTAGACGTTTAGCGTGGTTAGACCTGTTTTAGCCTTGGTTTGCCGTTTCGCCTTGTTAGACCCGTTTTCGCCTTGGTTTTAGACTTGGTTTAGACTTGGTTTAGAACCTGGTTTTAGCCTTTGGGTTTAGCCTTGGTTTAGCCTGGTTTACCTGGTTTAGACTTGGTTAGACCTGTTTTAGCCTTGGTTTAGACTTGGTTTAGCCTAGGTTTAGCCTTGGTTTAGACTTTGGTTTAGACCTGGTTTAGACTTGGTTTAGACTTGGTCTGAACTGGTGTTTGGACTTTGGTTTAGACGTTGGTTTTAGACCGTTGTAGACCTGTTAGACTGTTTAGACCTGGTTAGACCTGGTTTAGACTTGGTTTAGACTTGTTTTAGCCTTGGTTTAGCCTTGGTTTAGACCTGTTTTAGCCTTGGTTAGACCTGTTTATGCCTTGGTTTAGACCTGTTTTAGCCTTGGTTTAGACCTGTTTTAGCTCTGGTTTAGACTGTTTTGCTTGGTTAGACCGTTTTAGCTTTGGTTTAGACCTGGTTTAGCTTGGTTTACCTGGTTTACCTTGCTTTGACCTGGTTTAGCCTGTGTTAGACTTGGTTAGACCTTTAGCGTTTGACTTTAGCCTTGGTTTAGACTGGTTTAGACCTGTTTTCGCCTGGTGCCTTGGTTTAGCCTTGGTTAGCTTATTTAGACTTGGTTTAGACTTGGTTTAGCCTTGGTTTAGACCTGTTTTAGACTGGTTTAGACTTGGTTAGACCTGGTTTAGCCTTGGTTTAGCCTTGGTTAGCTTGTTTAGACTTGGTTTAGACTGGTTTAGACCTGGTTTAGACCTGGTTTAGACCTGGTTTAGACTTGGTTTAGACTGGTTTAGACTGGTTTAGACTTACTGTTTTAGCTTGGTTTAGACTGTTTTAGCCTTGGCTTTAAGACTTGTTTTAGCCTTGGTTTAGACCTGTTTAGCCTTGTGTTTAGAACCTGTTTTCCTTGTTTAGCCTTTTTACTTGTTAGCCGTTTTAGCTGTTTAGACCTGGTTACCTTGGTTTAGACCTTTTAGCCTTGGTTTAGACCTTTTAGCCTTTGACCTCGCCTTTTAGCCGTGACTTGGTTTAGACTTGGTTTAGACGCTTTTAGACTTGTTTAGACCCGTTTTAGCGTGGTTTAAGACCTGTTTAGACACGTTTTCAGCTTGGGTTTAGACCTTGTTTAGCTTTGGTTTTAGACCTGGTTTAGACGTTTTCGCTGGTTTAGACCTGTTTTAGACTGGTTTAGACCTGTTGTTTAGACTTGGTTATGACCTGTGTTTAGCCTTGGTTTAGACTTGTTTAGTACTCCGGTTTTGGCTGTTTAGACCCGTTTTAGCTTAGTTTTAGCCTGGTTAGCCTGTTTAGACCCGTTATTCCCTTGTTTAGACCGTTTAGACTTGGTTTAGACCTGGTTATGACTTGACGTTTTAGAACTGGTTTAGCCTTGTTTAGACCTGTTTTAGCCTTGTTTAACCTGGTTTGTAGCCTGTTTTAGTCTTGAGTTAACCTGTTTAGCGTGTTAGACCCGTTTTAGGCCGTGTTAGACTGTTTAGACCCGTTGTTACGCCTTGGTTTAGACCGTTTTGACTTGGTTTAGACCATGTTAGACTGGTTTAGACCCTGTTTAGACTTGGTTTAGACCTGGTTTTAGAGCCTTGGTTAGACCTGTTTAGGCCTATTAGAGCTTGTTAACTTGGTTTAGACCCGTTTTGAGAGGCTGTTTAGACCCTTAGCCTTGGTTTAGACTTGGTTGTAGAACCGTTTTCGCCTTGGTTAGACCCTTTTAGACTTGAGTAGACCTCGTTTAGACCTTGTTTTAGACCTGTTTTGATACTTGGTTGTTAGACCTGTTTTAGCCTTGGTTAGACCTGTTTTAGCTTGGTTTAGACCTGTTTTAGCCTTGTTTAGACCTGTTAATTTAGCCTGGTTGTAATGACGACCTGTTTAGCCTTGGTGTTAGACCGCTGGTTTTTACGGGGCACTTGGTTTAACTTGGTTTGAACCCGTTTAGGCGTGGTTTAGACCCTTTAGCCTTGGTTTAACCTGGTTTAGACCTGTTTTCGCCTTGGTTTAGACCCGTTATTTAGCCCTTGTTTAGACTTGTTTAGACCTGTTTTACCTTGTTGACCTTGGTTTAGCCTTGTTTAGACTGGCGTTTAGACCTGTTTAGACTGGTTTAGCTTGTGTAGACTCTTGTTTAGACTTGGTTTTGGACCTGTCGACTTGGTTTGACTGTTTCGACCTTGGTTTTCACTTGGTTTCGACTGTTTGACTTGTTTCCTTGTTTGACTTTGCTTGGTTAGACCTGTTTTACGCTTGTTTAGACCTGTTTTACCGTTGGTTAGACACTTAGTTTGTTTCGCCTTGGTTTAGACCTGTTTTCGCCTTGGTTTAGACCTGTTTTAGCCTTGGTTTAGACCTGTTAGCTGTTTAGACGTTTTACGCGTTTAGACCTGGTTTCCTGTTAGACCTGGTTAGCCGTTGTTTAGACCTGGCGTTAGCACCTGGTTAAGCCTGGTTGTCAGCCTTGGGCTTAGACCTGTTTCGCCGGTTAGACTGATTCAGCTTGGTTACTTGTTTATTGTTACCTGTTTACTTAGACCGTCCGTGCTTGTTTGACTGGCTTGGTTTAGACTGTTTTCGCCTTGTTTTAGACCTGTTTTAGCCTTGTTTAGCCTGGTTTAGACCTGTTTTCGCCTTGGTTTAGACCTGTTTTCGCCTTGGTTTAGACCTGTTTTAGCCTTGGTTTAGACCTGTTTTCGTCTTGGTTTAGACCTGTTTTCGCCTTGGTTTAGCCTTGGTTTAGCCCTGTTTTAGACCTGTTTTAGCCTTGGTTTAGCCTTGGTTTAGACCTGTTTTCGCTTTGGTTTAGACCTGTTTTAGCCTTGGTTTAGACCTGTTTTAGCCTTGGTTTAGACCTGTTTTAGACCTGTTTTAGACCTGTTTTGGCCTTGGTTTGGCCTTGGTTTAGACCTGTTTTAGCCTTGGTTTAGACCTGTTTTAGCCTTGGTTTAGACCTGTTTTTAGTTCATTTAAACAAGATTTAGCTCAGATTTAGTCTTGGTATTTTATATGCTTTAAGTTGACGTAACACATGCCGATCTCCATAGATTCAAGTTATATTTACAGATCTTTGGTGAATGCGTTATGTCCAAATCAATAAAAACGCCTGTAACTGAATAGGATAAAAGCATACCAGGAAAACAAACACACAAAGTGAGACAGTGCACCTAAATAAGTCTCTGTCTGACACTGTTCTTGACCCGTGCGAATGACTGCAACACGCAGACATTTCCGCCCTGCGTTTTAAAATAACCACACCGCGGCTCCGTAAAGTACAATGAGTCAAACTGTGCAGCAGTCATCTAAGGATATCGTTAAATAGATAATGTTACAATGCCGGAGATGTAGAAGTACTTCCACTCTGCCCTCCTCCACACGTTTCTTGTCTATAGCTTATCCTCGTGCATTATTGACACACCGCAACATATAAGCGCTTTACTTTCACCACTTTGAGGCTTTCACTTCTGCAGCATTTATTTTTGAACATCGCCAAAGGTCTTAACATCGATCACATTAATATTTATAACGGCAGGCTGGTAAACCTCGTGGATTGTTGTTGTTGTTGTTGTTGTTTTTTTGATGGAGACTGTAATAGCTAAAGGCACATCTATCCTGTATCCTGACTTTTGGAGTCAGCCGCCGCCCACAGCATGCAGGGTGTTCGTTTTCATTTGAATTGTAATTTAAGCAAACTTGAACTTGCACAAACATTTGTTCTTCAACATATACAACACTTTTCAACCCTAGTAGTTGAGTAAATAAGTAAAGTAAATAACCAGTAGGTAAAAGAAACGATAAGTAATGAATCAAGTTGTTAATTTTAAAAAAATGTTCTGGTATTTGTTTAATTGTTCATAATTAATGGTTCGTAATGGTTCCCTTCATGCCCCAATAAACTGTATACATCAGGGATATTCAACATCAGGCCCGGGGGCCAAATCAGGCCCTCCAAGTGATTTAATCCGGCCCACAACCCAATTTACAAATATTGTTTACTGGTTTATTTCTTATTTCTCTCTGTTGAATTCGTCTTTAAACCTGTTTTTGATTCGGGTTTGTCCTCGTTCAGACCTGGTTGGTACTAGTCTAGTCCTAGTTTAATTCTGGTTCAGTCTTGAATGGGCAAAGTGTTTTGTTTTTTTAATGTTAATTCTCCCAAAAATCTGATCTATCAGTTGTTATTTTATTGTATTAACTACTTAATTTACTGCAACAGTGTTGGAGATATTTTGTACGGCCCAAAATGTTAAATACTGGCGTGTTGTGCCACTCCGGCCCAGAGGCCTTTCCCTCCGAAAAATCTGGCCCTCTGGAAAATAAAGTTGAATAGCCCTGGTCTACATCATGTCGGAGTCAACTTTGTCCATTCATCCAAACGTCTATCATTTATAATCACCATAATGAGTGCGTCTATAAAAAAACACATTTCAACCACTAAAAGTTATTGTTCAAGTTAGAAGTTATAAAATGATCCTTTCCGAACAGATCTTGTGTGTGTTTCTGCCACAAAATGTTTCTTTATCCCACAGTTGGAGTCCAGTGGTGAACTTTATAAAGTGTTTGTCTTGGTTTGGAGCTTTGGAGCGGTCAGTGGCGTTCCATGAATATTGTATATGAGCTGAAAGCATTGCAGTTTAAATTGGATGCAGTTGGGTGGCCGTGTGCGAGTATTGAAAGAGAAATAGGAGTTAGATGGACAACATAGAAATCCATTAAGAGCAGAAAAGCCGTTAGTTCACTTTGACCTCGATACAACGTTTTAGAAACATGTCAACAATTTTAAAAAAGGAATCATCCGAGTTTGTGGTCATTTCCGCTGCAAGACTCTCTACTACTGTATCTAGCCAATTGACACAAACTAATCATTTAAGCAACGACTCATGAATATTTGGTCCAGAACCCTTCAGCATTCTGCCTCACATGACCACACTGTTGCCATAGTCACACATGCTTGTATTTCCATGTGAAGCAGCTCTGTGTAACAAAAATGAGTGTTTTTCATAGTGCTAATACAGTGTCAGCTGGAGGAGGTCATGGTTCAAAGTACTGCAAAACTTCAGGGATTTCTACTGAATTTTAGGACAAAGCTTTTCTTTTTAAACAAAAAATAATACTTTTTTCAAACAGAATTCTTTCCAAACAAGTGATTTTGTCGTCCTCCATTGGGATTAGGCCTGCAGCGAGTGATTATTTTAGTAAACGAGTAATCTATGGATTATTATCTTTGATTAATCAAGTAATGTTATTTTTATATTTTGTGTTTTCACATTTTAAAAAGCATATTAAATCATTTTTTAATAAACAGTATAGTTCATACTCAGGAAAAATAACAAATAAGGCGTTTTTGCTTAAAAAACGGCAACACTTCACCAGTCCAAATGTCCATGATGAGTGCATCTGCCACATTTCAGTCGATCTTCCACAGAAACTTCACAAGTCGTTCTGTGCACTCGGCACTGCAGATTCACATGGTTTTAATTAAATATGTAAATTAAACAAATCACCGAGGCAATAATATAATAGTCAAAGCTTCACATTACTCGAATAATAGTTTCAGCCCCAATTGGGAGGTAAATACTCCCATTCTTTGTCTGTCAAAACAAAATGACTCTCTCGTTCCCATTTATATAGCGCAGAATGGCAATCTAAATTGTTAATACATTTATATATTTAAGATGATATATCCCTTATTTATATGCCTTAATAAAACAGAAATGCTCATTGCTTTGTTCAACTTCTTGGTTATAGTAACTCCTTATTTGTAAATGTTTCTCCAAGTCAAAGGATGCCTTCAAGACTTCAAAGCTTTTCATTAGATTATATATAATTATAATTTGGTAAAAAATTGTTATACTCAATCTGAATTTTAGGAATTCAGATTAATCTATGGCATAGTTGGTGATGGGTGCTGAAAGGTCGTTAAATAAAAAAAGCAATTATATGGCTACATAAATATTGATCAAAATTTAAAAAGAATTATGTTTATAAGATGTCACCATCTTAAAATATGTTGCTTTCAAGTTATAAAATGTGAAATGATCCAAAAGCACATCAAATAGCCTGAAAGGAGGTTTGGACCTTGTAGGACCCCCTTACAGCTCCTCCTCTCTGAAATGCCTCTGCTGTACGTTTTAAAGGTGGAGAACTGGTGCCCCCGTCTGCCCTGGAGACTCAAGATCTTGAACGAGGAGTCGGACAGGAGAGCGCAGGTAAGAAAAACATTTACTCAATATTAAATAAAAAACGAGGTAGTTAAGAGGAAATCGATGTTTAAAGGATAGATTGAGTAACGAGTACTCACAAAGACAGGCATAGAAAGTAACTAACCGTAAATGCAAATAGAAGCTGATTAAAATAAAATGAAGAACCAGCAGGTTGACCTCCGCACAGAAGACAGGACCAGTCACTCATCTATTCTTAAAAGCAAAATGATTAGTAGATTATAATCAAGAGTCATGGTGCAATTCATAAACCTCACGTGTATTGTAGAGACATAGTTTACTTATTCTGTGTACCATTTATATGTGTTAACTACCAGGAATTATTCACATTTTATGGACTTATAGACAGCTCATCGAAAATCAATCTTACAGTGTTTTAGAAAATGATACTAAATATTGCATGACTCAAGTTTTTAGTTTTAGAATATAGATGATGTGATTTATACAAAGCATCAATACCGATATTTTCCGGGACTTTTTAGCCGCTCCCTATATAAGCCCATTTTTGGCTCTATTTCTTTAAAAAAGATAATCAAACAATACATAGGCCGCACCTTTTGTATAGGGCCGCAGAACTCTTTCCTTGAACTTTTGGGCATCGCATGAGCGCTTTCGCTGTCCTCAGCGGCGTCTCACGTACATCTCATTGATGTTAAGCTTGCGTGCAGCCGCCGAGGTTCTAGGAAGATCGATGGCCTTCAGCTTAAAGGATTAAAACTTGCTTCATACGAACTTCTTCGTTGGGTTCATCAATGAAATGGGGAAAGAAATTTGAAAATAATTTATAGTTGGTAATTTGTTCGTGTGTTCTATTTTGCTAAGCCTGAATAAAAAAGCAACATCTGCTTCTTTGCTTAACTTTTCTGTGTTTTGATTCTTTCCGGTTAGTTTCGCCCCTAGCGTGAAAGAAAAAAACACAGAAAAGCCGCACGCCTCTAAATAAGCCGCATGGCTTCAAACATCTGACAAAAAGTAGCGGCTAATGGTCCCGAAAATACGCGTATAATGTCGAGCTGAACAAAGGAGCGAAGGTCTTGAAAGTATTTTAACGTTTACCATAATCTTACCATATATCCGAGCAATACGCACTCAAATATTACAAGTTTGCAATGGTCAGTCCTCAATGGTTGAATCTATGAGCCAATAAAGATTTAGTCGACGATAATAAAAGTCTGGAGAGCATGGACCGATGATCGACTAAGTGACCGAGCACTTACCAGCCCTAGAAAAGACGGGTATGTTTTGAGTCCAGTTTGTTTAAGTGGAAATATTCGGTGAGAGTGCCGGGCTTGATCGCGGTCTAAGCTGTTTTATATTCTCCTTTTGGCCAGTCATGCTCGTACAGCCGAACGTGAGCTCTGCTGTGTTTGAATTTGGATGCTTGAGTTGGTGTCCAGTGTCTGTTCCTTGTTTGCACTGATTGTCACTAGTGTGTGTGTGTGTGTGTGTCTGTGTGTGTGTGTTGATAGTCATATGTTTGCATTTAAATACACTTTTTTTGTTAAAACTACAGATGAAGTGCCATCAAAACCACTTCACATCAGGCCAAATAATAATATATCGCAATTAAATCAAAATTGCTCTTCGAATGGCTGCAATGATCCCAAAGTACAGGATGTAATTGATTAGGTGATAGAATATCCACTGAAACCCATAACGTATATTCCTTTTTAAAGCATTTGTTGTCGTTTAGACCCGCATGTGCACGTTCCTCTTTTAGTTTAGCCGTTCACATTTTAGTTTCTCTCCAGATATTCATGATCCTGGATGTGTGAGCACCATGAAGTTTATCTTGATAAATGGCATATATCTAATCGCAGTCCAAAAAAATAGCCATTAGACCACCGAAATTGTGCAGCACCGTTTCAGATCATCTGTAGTTTTGTTTTTGTTTGATTCTTTTATACATAGAGATTCAGGTGAAAGTCTTTTTGCCATGGCACTAATGCAGATGTCGGATGTAAAGGCGCATTATAGAAGACATACGAATGCGTTGGTCCATGAAAATTAAGTTATTACTTTCAGCTAATTTAGTGCTCAATCTTGGATGCTAACGCGATAGCTTACACCAGATGTGACCACAGTTTTTCAAATAGGAATAACCCAAGGGAATATCGTCTGTACCGTACAGTAAAGCCCATGGAATAAGGTAAAGTAGACTTTATTGTCCCTGTAGGGAAATGTGACCCCTGCATTTGACCCATCCTTCAACCTATCAGGAACAGCAAGATCATGTTGATGATTAAAGTTGTGTGCAGCCTTGGGTTTGCCTTGGATGAAAGAAGACAAAGAGGTTTTACCATGACCCTAACAATATTTAATCGATCATGGTCTTGAAAGTACTGAATACGTAAGCGCGCGTCACTAAAATGAATTGTAAAAAGACAACTACATAGACCACAATCCTTTGCTTCTGTGTGTGTGTGTCTTGAAAAATTCATAATATCGTAATTGTCGTTCTGGAGATTTGCAAAATTAGAATATCAAGCATGTCATCTATATTTAAGACTATTTATAAACCCAGTGTAATCTTCCAAACGAGAGCATAAGTCATCGTTCTGCTCGTTGCGGTAAATGTTTTCGTCCGTTCACGTTTTCTGCAAAAAAAGAGAGGGAAATTACAGACATATTTTAGCCCATTCCCTGATGCATTATCAGACTATCATAATATTGTTAGCGAAAATCTTATGAGATATGCTTTCTTGTCAATATCACCCACCCCTAGATCCGAAATGATGATTGTCCATCACTCTACAAATGCCGTCTCTCTTTCCTCTCTTTTTCTTCTGTCTCCTCCCTCTTTTCCTACCTCCCTCCCCTTCCTTTCTTTCTTTCTTCCTTCCCTCCCTCGCTCCCCCTCTCCCCTGTCCCTTCACACTGCTGCTAAATCAATATTAAGCCCTCGCTCTCATCCCCTCGCTCGATGCGTCCGCAGCTCCGAGGGCTCAGATCCCATTTGACAGGCTTTCCAGATTTGAATTCAGGCCTGATTTTAATAGGTCGAGCCCGCTCAGTGATTTCCCGTCGCGGTGAGGGATGCTAATGCCGCGCTACAGCCTTGTTTCAGCGCATTAACGGCCGATAATAGCCCCAGTGCTTTGGGCCGCAGTCGTGTTTCCTCTGCCTCTTCCTCTCTTCTTTCTGCACCTCTCCACACTTGCCCCTCTCCCTCGCTCTCCACTGATGTTGCATTACACTGGCCTGTCCTTGGCGATCCTTCATGTTTTTGTGTGTTTAATTTTGCAGACCTTGTGTGTTTGAATAGTTATATTTCTCAGGATTGCCGCAGTGGTTCAGTGCCATAATATTTGCATAGGGTGCAAACTCTCTTGTTTCTTGTGAACGGTTGTATATTACTCTATATTGGCATTGGCATGAAATGAACTACTGAATTGGTTCTCAAACTACTTGAGATACTTTTGGTGGTACTTTAATTTAAGTCTTTATTCTTTAATTGTATTGAAGCTGAAGGTAGGACCCTGTGTTAGACCCAATTTCGTTCACATTTGTCCTGGTTTGATCTTTGTTTTGTTCTAATGTGTACTTGGCTCGGTTCTGCACTTGTCCAGGTTTAGTCCTGATGAAAGCCAGTTTAATTCTAGACACATTACACCATGTTTTGTCCAGATTTAGTCTGGTCACGTCTTGGCTGTTCTTGAAAACCCAGATATTTTGCTTGATGTTGATTTATAACATGTTTAGTAAAAGTATCTTATGTTTTGTAATTGGGTTTGCAAGACATACAGAATACTTCCCCCTATCACAAGTCACCCTATACATCGTTAGAGTATGTACTTGTTTACAGCCTAATTTGCTGTGGAACTAACCTCAAGCCTCCAGATTACGTCATGTTGTTCTTCCAGTTTCCATATTAAACATTTACAATACACACTTTGATGTTTACGCCCCATGGATAACACTCAAGCATATGTTGTTTGCACAATGACTTTTTTTTTGGTTTTACTGTAGTTTCACTCCAGATGTTAAAAAGATAAACAGAACATCAAGATGCTCAAGTTTATCACATACACATTTTGCTGTGATCTTTTACCATATGCAATTTTAGGGGAATGGGGAAAATGTAATACCTTAAATAATTTGAATTAAGAATGTATAACATAGCAACGATACGTCTATTTTTAGAAAACACTATACCAATATTACATTAAAATGATCAGAGCCATCAAAACTTGACAACTAAAGCAGCATTAAATAGGAATAAATCATATCTAAACAAGGTGGTTGTTGTTTTTGGCTGTTGGACTAGACATGTCCCACCTTTAGGGATGTCTCGGTAACTGCAATATTGAATCACTTGACCCGCAAAAGGGCTCAAGCTTTCTGCCTTTAAGAAAACTTTCACCCTGTTCTGTCATCGGACTCGTCTTGAGCAGACGGGAGTTTTGCCTTGGCTTTAAATGAATCTTGTCAATAGTCAATAAATACACAGCACAGATAACAGCTCGGGTGTGTACGACTGAGCACCACTGAGCATTCTGCACAAACAGCATGTTTTACGATAAGCCTACATTGACCCAAACAAAGCACAGCGTATCAGCCTACAATAAAGAACTGAAGGTCCAGAATTGCCCTTCTATCATCCGAAAACACAAAGTCTCCAAACAGACACGACCAACACTCAGCTGTAATCTTCCTCGGTCCAGGTAAATGTGTAAACCGCAAGTAAACGTGGTGTGGTTAAAATCCAGTGAGAAGATGCAGCTAAAATGAAAATTACTATCCAATCTGCCATAATCCTCTTCCTCCACCCATAAACGTGTAGTAAGAGCATAAGCACGTGCCGTATATGTGGAAAACAAAAGTGAAACCTGGTTTGTTTGCATATTTGTGTTGCTTTATAATAATAAGCATTTTAGCCCTTTTCAAGACGCCTTTTTTGCATAATATTGGCCATTAATGTACACACACATACTGTCACGTATGCCGGCTCTTATTTTTGTTGCTATAATTCAAGTACAACAATTTACACGCATTATTATGGGCCACACCGCAAACAACCACACAACGCAAAAACCGCAGTGCTGAGGCATGCAAAGTTACCGCAAGGGAAATAGTTTCACCGCGACAGCCCTACCCACCTTGTGCGTGAGTGAGTGAATGTTGAGAGGTTGTTGGCACCTCGTCACACAACTCTGGACCGCGACAATAACCAATCTCCGGAAAACATAACAAACAGAAGACTAACCAGTTTTGAGGACAAATTCTGGAGCCTCAGATGAAAGCAGATGGTGTGTGTGTGTGTGTGTGTGTGTGGGGGGGTATATAGTGTTAAAGTGTAGTGTAGTGGTGAACGAAGAGCAAGAGAAAAGACAATGGGTCTGTGTCCGCTGGTAGCAGGTGAGCCACACGCTGAGAGAGACCGCAGCTTTGAAGTCCAAGAAATGTCTTTATAAATCCAATGCAATATTGATAAATGGATATTACACATTCTGTCTTGTTCGTTTTGATCTTGTAGGCTGAGATCCGGACGAGTTTTGACGAGCTGTACCGCGTCATGTCTCAGAGGGAGGAGTTCAGGTGGATGATGCTGAGGATCAAGCGAATGGCCGAGCCCTGGGTCAGTGCCATCCGCTCTCTGGCCCACAAACAGAACCTGACCAAGAGGCGCCGCAAGAAGGTGGGTACAACTCCATATCACCATTAAGCTTGCAGAAATGTGAATATGGCAGAGTTGTTGAAAATAATTATTCACCAGGAAAAGCATAGAATGTCCTCAAAACATTTTCTTTGATTCTAGCCCCTCAATGCAAAATCTTAATTGCACCGATAAAATGTTCACATGACATAAAATATCAATATCAACTTCATTGATGAGCCTTTTTAGAGTTTTATATATTGCTAGCCAAAGTAATAATGGTCTTAACTAGGGGTTCGCCGATATATTGGCCCAGTATCGGCCAATATTCACATCATTGAGTAACATTGGTTTCAGCCAAAAGCACCGATATCTGTTTGCGATGGTTACGCTCCAGTAATTCTGACGTCTTCATCAGAAACGGGAAGAAAACGAGGAAGAAAACAGCTCCGTGCTGCTATATTCTAACAGAACAGACTGTAAACTTTAATCCAGGCTTTATTCTTTATTTAGTCAAATGACCCAGAAATGACAGTTTGACTTTTAAAAGCTTTAGATAAGTTTTAGACGATACTTATCATTAAATATAAGCGTGACGAGGAGCAACACAATGATGACACACACGGCCGCATTTTGAAACTTATATGGAGCAGAGGGCCACTGACAACCCAACTGTGAAGTGAACCGTTCCAAATTTTGCTTTTGACATAGTTTGGATGGGCTTCCACACCTTTTAATAAGACTTGGAACATTATTATTGTTATGATATAACATCAAAATGTTTGAATGTTTTCAATTTTACAGTAAAAAGTACTACTTTTTGTTGTTTGAACAAACTTAGTAGGAAGCTTGAAGGCCAACAAAAATTAGTCTGAGGGCCGTATTTGGCACCTGGGCCATATTTTAGAACCTCTTGGCCTAAAATGTCCATATCGTTGCAGCACAAGTCATTAAGTATTCAGTTTTCTCAGTATTTGATGGTTATATCTTTATAGATGTATGATTAAAGGCTTATGTCAGTCTAATCACATTTGGCTGCTTTCCAACTTGAGGTAAGGAGGCCCCTGTGGGACAAGTGCGGCATAGATCTCTTGTTATTTTGTGTTTTAGTTCCTAGCAGCTTTCCCTATATCTGATGAATAATGTCCTGCTACTTTTCTGCTCAGCACGTGAATAATTCAGATGACATTCCCTCGATGCAAAGGAAATGAGCAGGGCACATTCTTTCTATCTCTGTCTGATTTAACCTTTTCACTGTCGAGGAAGCACAATGTAAATGTGGGTACATGGTTTTTTTTTGTGTCCACAGCTGATTTTTTTGGTCCATATTCCCAAAAGAATACATGTCAAGTGCCAACTATAAAAAGTGCCGTCACCTTCAAACAAATGCTTCTATTTGTTCTCCCCTCTGTGGGATGTTCTTTTTCCTGTTTCAAATAAATCATTGCTTCAACTGTTTTACTCGTACTGCCGTCATACATTGTTCCCATCGGATTTGAGGCGTTTGTACAACGTTGGACAAAACTTCATTCCAGCCCAAGTCACAAGCCAGGGTAAAAAAAAAAAAGGTCTTTTGAGCTACTTCAAAACCTGGATAAATAATTTCATAAGAAAAGGCCTGAATTATAGACCAAAAATAGGAAAAGCCAAAAGATAAGGTTATTGCTTTGTGTGCAGTCGCTAAGTTAGTAAGAGGTCAGCGATTATTTTTTTCAATTAATCGCAATTATTTATTTCTGTTGTACATTACGTCCGATTACGGTGATCACAATACCACTACGATTATTTTTAGTGTCAACTACCGTACTTTTTGGGCTATACAGCGCTTCTGAATAAAAGCCGCGCCATTGAAACTTACAAAGAAAAAAGAAAATGTACATACACGGGCCGCACCTGTCAATAAGCCGCAGGTGCCCACGTCGTAACTTGAGATATTTACACATAAATAAACGCAGTAGTGATGTGTCTTTTGAACCAGGGGTCTTGTGGCGCACCCGAGGTCTGCTGCGCTGCTGGTCTAAGTCTGGTCTAATTAGACTAATTTCTCACTGAAAATGAGTAGCATTGTAATAAAACACACTGCATTTTGAAGCTTAAACAGACAAAACACATCTGGAACTTTCCCTACTGTCCCCTCTGTCCATTATTACACTGTGTGAGCTGATTTACCTGTGTCTGCGTCTGCTGGTTCATCTGCTCCTGAGCTTGTACTTAGCGAGTGTTACGTTGTAACATGAGATATTTACACAAAAATATGTTCCACAGTAGTAGGTCAGGTCTGGCCAAGAAAGTCTCATTTCAATGCGGCAGGTTCTAAACTGCAGACCGCCTTAGGTCGCATGTCCACGCTCCACGTGTGTCGTTTCGCCACGTCTAGATTCACTTCCTTATGAGACTAAATTCTCTGTGAATATGATTGTAACAAAACATACAGCGTTTTGAAGCTTAAAACATGGCTGTTAGCCAGTCAAATCTATAAATTGGATACACCGTTGTAATGACCGCAGAGTTCAAAGCATTGGAAAAAAGTAGCCGCTTAAAGTCCGAAAAGTACGGTAGTCACAATTGCGTCCGCATACACTGGTTTTGAGTGCTTGCATTGGTAATGTGTGAATGGGTTTCTTAACAAATGCTGAAAACCGGAATTTTCTGAGCAATCGAGCTTCAGTTTCAGGACAATACTTACACATGCATGAATCTACGGAAATACAACTTTAAGTCAGCTAATGATGGAGCAACATTTTTGTAACATGGTTTCAAGCCCATGGCAAGGAAAGGCAAGTTCATTTGTAGAGCACAACTCGTACACAAGCTAATTCAAAGTGCGTCACACAACAGATTTAGATTGATTCTTTCCCATGTTTGACCGTCCCCAGACATCAGCGTGCTATCTGCCTCTGCACACGTCTGTACAGAGCGTATGTATCTTTTACGACGACTATCTCGTCGACGCCTCCACCTTATGTGTGGTGCTTTTGTGTCTTTAACGACGGACGCGGTCTCGTCTGCCCCCTCCCTAGATTTAGCTTTCGCTAAACTCATTGTCCCAGACAAAACTCGACCAAAGCTTTTAGTGTCAAAACTCGCTCTTGATTAGTGGGTATGTGCGCCAGACTCTTCCTGGACTTTTCACTGGCCTTAGGGCCGACGGACAATCTAACCAGCGTGTGTTCTAAGCCTCTCCCCAGACACCTGCTATGCAGCTGCGCTTGGACACCGGCACAATGGGCTATTGTGTCGAGCGGAATTATTTACATGTTCAATTGTAATTTTGTCTTAATAGTAAATAGTAAATGTCATTTTTCCACAACATGTCTCCTGTAATGTAAACCAAGGAGGAAATGAGCTCAAATAAATGTTAACAATAACTTAACTTTACTAGAAATTAGCAGATCGTTTTTAATTAATTACATGCACAATCCCTACATTTCAACAGCATGTTTTCCTTTTTTAATGTATATATATTTCTTATATCTTGTCCATTAGGTTCTGGTCCACCTAGGGCTCCTGACCAAAGAGTCTGGCTTTAAGATTGCAGAGAACGCCTTCAGTGGGGGTCCTTTGGGTGAGCTGGTTCAGTGGAGCGACCTCATCACCACCTTGTACCTGCTGGGCCACGAAGTGCGCATCTCCGCCTCCATCGCCGAGCTGAAAGAGTGAGTGTTAAATCAATAAGCAATCGATAAATAACCATAGCTACCCATGTGCACTAAACAAAGCTTAAACCAGGACTAATCCAGGACTAAAGCACTTGTAGTTTATCCTGTTTATTTGTTTAACTTGTAATTGCGTGAATATTTTGGCGCTCTTGCAAATGAGAGATTATTATTATTATTACTACTATTATTATTATTATACTAATAATAATACTAATACTAATAATAATAATTACAATAATTATTATAATAATATAATAATAATAATTAAAAAACACATACTTTGAAGACGTACAACTACAGTAGGTGGCGGTAAATGCACCTTTTCAGTTGGCTGAAGCAACAACAACTAGAACTAGAACCTGCTCTATACCAAGACTAAACCTGCTCTATACCAAGACTAAACCTGCTCTATACCAAGACTAAACCTGCTCTATACCAAGACTAAACCTGCTCTATACCAAGCTTTAACCTGCTCTATACCAAGACTAAACCGGCTCTATACCAAGACTAAACCTGCTCTATACCAAGACTTAACCTGCTCTATACCAAGACTAAACCTGCTCTATACCAAGCTTTAACCTGCTCTATACCAAGCTTTAACCTGCTCTATACCAAGCTTTAACCTGCTCTATACCAAGACTAAACCTGCTCTATACCAAGACTAAACCTGCTCTATACCAAGACTAAACCTGCTCTATACCAAGACTTAACCTGCTCAAGCTTTTTTACTGCCTCCTATACCAAGACTTTAAACCTGCTCTATACCAAGACTTAACCTGCTCTATACCAAGACTAACCGCCTCTTATAACCAAGACTAACCTGCCTCTAAGCTCTATACCAAGCTTTAACCTGCTCTATACCAAGCTTTAACCTGCTCTATACCAAGACTTAACCTGCTCTATACCAAGTCTTAACCTGCTCTATACCAAGACTAAACCAGGCCACAAGAGCTACAGATTTGGACATGTATCTGCTTCTGAAACATCAGCCTGGAGGACTAAACGTTCACTTTCTAATATACAGTATTCCACCCATTGTTGGAAGTGTTCTTAATGTTATGGCTGATACCTGGATAGTTTTGCTGCGCTTTGTTACGGTCAGCATTTGCTAGATGCCGCTCCCTATCCTACCTACTACCATACCTTGCTTAAACTGGCTCCTTTGTAATTTGTGTTATATTTGTTTATGATCTTTCCGAGTATTGCCAGTCATTTGTATCCTATTTACATTAAATTAACGTGTCAAACTACCATAATTTATACATCTTTTTATATTTTTGTGCAGGATTATGCGCAAGGTGATGGGGAACAAGTCCAGTTGTCCCACCCAGGGAGACAAAATAGTGGAGCTCATCTACATCGACATAGTGGGACTAACACAGTTTAAGAAGACACTCGGGCCATCCTGGGTCCACTACCAGTAAGTAAATTTACATCCTTTTTCAAATCTATTTAACTAAGAAATGCAGTTTCTAAAGATACGGACACATCACATAAGACATAAGAAATAGCAAGCATATATACAATACTTATATACAATACAATAGTTGTCTAGGCAATCCCAATATACCTGCTTATGAAACTGTATGATGCATTCTGTCCTGTTGCCCTTAGTCTTTCCATAAATCTATTTTCTTCAACCCATTCATTAACACTTGCACTGATGTTTCAACTCAAACCGTTTTATTTTCTGTCCATTTCTCCACTGAAGGCTGTAGACGAGGCCTTTCTGATTTTTTTTTGTTTTTGTTTCTAAGCAGGAAAAGAAAATGAACAATATGTCCACCAAACAAACAAAATAGCCTTCCTGGTTCCTTAGACTTTTCACCAGTTTTTGTTTTGAAATGCATCCGTTGCTTTTGTAGGAAGTTGATTCATTTGAAACATAATGCAGCGTCCAGGTGCTATTTTTATATATTTTCCTTCCTACCAATGTCAAACTCTCTCAGCTTTGGAAATACAATACAAGACCACTGAAATGTTCCAGGTCCTGGGTTAGATCTGGGTAAGATCTCAATTCAGACTTGGTTTAGAACTAGCTTTGGTCCTGTTTTAGACCTGGCATAGACCCTAGTTTAAAACCGCCTTCAACCTTGTTTCGATTCTGGTGTATTACTGGCTTGGATCCTAATTTAGACCTGGTTTAGAACTGGCTAAGATCTTGGTTTGGACCTGGTTTAGAACTACTTTAGTTCATGGTATAAATGTTTGACTTTAATGTTGATCGGCCCAACATTTTCCAAAAGGTACTTTGGTTTAAAAAAAAAAAAAGAAGCTTGCCAATAACATTTGAGTTGCCGTGCGAATGTGGACGTATGTCAGCCTGGTCATTACAATGCCTGATCATTCTGCCGTGCGGGGCCCTTCTTTTTCCATCGCTCGGTCTGAAAGTGCTTGGAGCCAGTAAACGCTTTCACAGTGCTTCCTCCAGGACTCTATCCATTTTCTGGTTGTTATTTCTACTCCTCGTCCCCTTCTCCCAAAAGTCTCTTATTATGTTTGTCTTCAATTGCCTTTGTTTCCTTAAAGCCCCAAAATGTCTCTCTTCCCCTTCTGCAAAGCCGTCTCAATCTTCTCTTGATTTTATTTTTCACATTGAAAAGAAACTCTGAGGAGCAGACGGACTGATTCCCTCATCCCACTTTTGATGCGACATATTTTTAGAAGCTTGGGAGTTTTTTGTGTGAATTTATAATAAAACTGTAATAGTAATACAGTTTTATTTTTCAATAGAACATTTAAATCATATTTGCACATACAATTTTTAGGCTTTTTGTTATTTTTATTCCTTTAAATTTAGCATAATCCCATAATGTCTTGTCGCTGTATAATAAATATATATAGTAGAGTATAGAATGCCTCATTTATATGGAACATGCTCAGTGCTTTGTTTTTGAGGCTGTTAACTCTCCTCTGAGTTGCCTCATTGTTCCATCACATTTAATCCTTTCATGCTCAAACATAATGGGGTTGAGGCGGCGCACTTTTATCTGCATTAGCAAAGCAGCAGAAAATATGTCAGGAATATACCACTCGCTCAGTTTTAAAGGGGTCATACTGCGGTACAAAGTACATTTGACTATTGTTGAGGCACAAAACATTATTATAGGTGAAAATATGATATAATATCAAGAGGTAAGGTTCTTCTTCTGCCCAATCTGTTATTTACTTTGAAGCTCCTACATCTGATCAATTTAACCACAAAACGGTGTGTAGATAACCAGTAAAGTTAAAGGTGCTCTATTTTCTGGTGGAGAGTAAGCCCACCTGCTTGTCTCCATAGAGGTGTTATTGCTTTGCCTGCAGCACGGTATTTAAACCTAACTGCTGCAGGGAGCGGCTTCTCATTTCTGAAACAACCGTGTGGAAAGACAAATCCCTTGGTCATGGAAAAGATGTCAGTCTGTTTTGAGAAGGGTCAAATCATTGGCATCGAGCAGAGAAAACATCTGAGGAGAAGCAGAAACGAATCTACTGCAGATCTGAGCCCCAGTGAGAGGGTCTGGAGCTGGAGAAGGCTTTGTGCAGTGGTCTCACTCTGGAGCTGGAGAAGGCTTTGTGCAGTGGTCTCACTCTGGAGCTGGAGAAGGCTTTGTGCAGTGGTCTCACTCTCTCACATCATCAATACAAGATCAAATGGGGAAAAATAATGGATGGAAATAAATCTTTTAACATTGCAGAAGCTTATTGAACTATGCCACAGCGAATGTGCGTTGTAATCAAATCTAAAGGCGGTCCTACCAAATATTAGAGCGGTTGCCCTTTTTTTTATGTGAACTTTTATTTTTTTTGGGGACAGGCAGCGTTCATAAATGCCTTACTGTAGAACCCTCCGAAAAGTTACGCAAGGCCCCTTACTTCAAATGCAACGCTCCATGTCACTGAGCAAGCTGCCGCAGCGCAATACTAGTTTGGCCACATTTGATATGTTACATGAAGTAAATTTATCTTGCTAATATCTTCTTCGGAATGGAAATAGAATGCGCTCTTTCGAATCCAACCAAGGAAGGACAATAGTATTCATAAAATTCATTCGGGAGTGTACCAAGCCTAATAAAATGTTTGTAGCTACAAATTGGCTTCCACCATTTCTGGAAACGAGGAAAATCTTCTAATAAAACACTTTAAATCTGTATCGTCTTATACACAGCTGCATGTCTTATATCTTTGAGTTTCCTAGTTTTGAAATATAGTTCGGTCGAATGTAAGAGTCATACTAAAGCTGCTGCCCGTCTGTTTTGTCTCTGTGGTATTGGCTTGTAGCAGCCCTCAGGTGGAGCTATTCCTGGAAAACCTCTAAACATTTGATCACCGTTTACTAAAAGGGGCTTATGGGAATATATTGGCTGTTAAATGTAAAATGTAACAATCCAAATTTAGATGCAAAAGACCTGCCCCGAGCTCAGTCTTCACGCGGTGCAGCTCCGGTGCAGTAGCCACAGGTATTCCAAATAATTAAAAGTAGACGACAGGATTTCACCGTTGAAACCAATTTTTTCCGGACACGGACAGGCTTCTCCCCCCCCCCCCCCCCCCAAATAGTTAGTCATCTTGCCACGGTCAAATTCCTTGAACGTAATAGAAGTCTGAGTGAGGCGTTGAGAAAGTAAAGTTTTGTTTTCAAATGCATCCATTATATTTGGAAGAGTCACTGGAAACGCAATCTCAAACTGCTACTTTCATGTTTTTTTCCAACAATAACAACGTAAGACACAATGCAATGTTTCAGGTTTTGGGTTGGATCTTGGTTTCGACTTACTTTCTCTTACTTTTACCATACTCAAGCCCAAAGTCTAGCCTTATTTCCGACTGCCCATGTACTGCATCCAGCCTGATTCACATTTCATTGAGCGCCATTAGCCGTGTTTTCCTCGCGTCCCATCTGGCGGTGGTATCAGGGGAGCGGAGCTGGTTGTTTCTGCGTCGGGGCAACACGTGCTTTTGGATGCATCTGTCCAACAGCCGAGGTAGAGGCGACAGAGGTGAGCTGCGGCCAGTTAACCATGACAAATGTTAGCCTTTTAGATTTGATGACTTTCCCAATCATTACCTTGAGCGGTGAGCATTTTTTAGATGATGAACATGATCCACTTCAGAGGTCAAATTTCCTGCTCAAGATGAACTGGTTGACACAAAGTTAATTCAACACAACTATGATAAACAGAGGCTGACATACTTTATTATTTTGGCACAATTTTTGTTCTGGTTAGCGCAGTAGCTTCAGAAAGCATCGATTGGTCGGTAGCACGTGTTGCATCGGAGTCGGCCAACACACTTCTTTTTTTTTTTCAGTTCCCATTAACTATGACTCAAGTCTAGCTCTGCAGCAGTTTGGTCATTGTCTAAATGTGTCTATTGCTGTAATAGCTCTTAAAGTAGACTAGATTTTTATAAGATCCTGGCCACAGATTTTTATTGCTTACACACCCGTTTGAGACAAGAGAGTCTGGCTGCTGCTTTGACACCATTGGCGACGGAGTAGAGCTCTGCGAGGTCTCATCCGCGGCCAACACAGAAAATAATTTACGTTAGCCATAGTTTAAGTGGGTGGGGTTTGGGTTCATTAATGGCATTGACTTATTTGCTGAAGATAATGAGCGTTTTCTTGCCTTGGAATTGGCCCACACAGTGATTTTTGCAAATACAGTAATTGCTTGTATCAGTGAATATGTTTATTTAGACTTGTATGTTCAGACTTGATTCATTGCTGCTCTTAAGGTTTTATTGATTTTGACGTGGGTGGAGTCAAGGCAGTAAAGCTGATGTTATCTTTAGATGTATAAAACGCCTGTCTTTTTTCCTGTTCGACTTGCAGGTGCATGCTGCGAGTGCTGGACTCCTTTGGGACCGAGCCAGAGTTTAACCACGCCCACTACGCCCAGTCGAAAGGCCACAAGACGCCCTGGGGCAAGTGGAACCTCAACCCTCAACAGTTCAACACCATGTTTCGTAAGTTCTTTTAGGATATGCCCATCAAAATGTGAGCATTTATGAAGTGGCAAAGGAAATGTTAATCCTACACAGGTTTAATTGACATTTAAACCTGTGTATTCCCTGAAACTACCACGCAAAAAGTGTTCCCTTCAACAGGTATAAATGGAAATAACATGGAAATAATATCTAGCTGTGAAAAATGACAAATGGTGGTCAGAATTCAAACTACTTCAAAACAAATAATGTTGCTTGAAATGAAAGGCTTCAATGTTAAGTACTTATTCGACTACTATAAACAAAAGTTGCCTCTGATAAAAGTAGTACTGCAATTAGGCCTGCTACTATGGCTAAGTTACTTCAGTTGCGTGGATGTTTCACTCATTCAATCTTCAAATTTAAAGGTAAATGTAACAAATAAAATGAATAATGAATGCGACAATTGTCAAATACAGTACAATTTGTATCCATTGCGGCAGATACTTTCACTTTTAGAATGTACTACTTTTACTCCTACAACTAATCGTATTCTTCTGCTACTATTCTGTTATTACTACTTCATTTATCAGAAGTTGTTGGACATTCTAGCGTGTTGCGGCTAATGGTAAGTCATCAGACGGATTAAAGCAGAAGTAATCGGTCCATTTTGAGTGATTATGAATGTAGGACACGAGGGTTTTATGACTGTAAAAGCTCCTACCGCAGAGGTGGGAGGACTTGTGCTTTTTAACTGTTGCGTTTTCACATTCTTTGTAGTTGCATATTTTTTTGAAGTAGCATTATTAGTTTTCTCCAGTTTCCTAGCACCTTGACTTCGACTTGTGTTCGTTATCTTTTAAGAGTTTAATGAATGACTTGGACAAAGTTGACTTAATCCACGAGGGAAACCACTTTGAGACAGTGATTCTCAATTAAATGAAATAATCTAAAAAGTGTAATAAAAGAAGTTGCACATTCATTTAAAATGTATTAAAACAATTATGCAGCTTTTGTTAAAAATGTCACGTAAAGACAACTTTTTCTACATGAACCTTTCCTGCATGCATAAATCCTCCACTCTCCCTTACACCGTACAGTTAGATCCAAAAATGAACTCGAAGCGAAGATTTTATTTTATTATTTGGCAAGAACAACGTAGTGATGGTTAGCAAACAACAAAGTACATGAATATTTCAGATGCACTTATTGTGGTGAATCCCCCGTTGCAGAACTCTCTCGCTCACTCGCTCACTCTCCCGCCCTCTCTCTCTCTCTCTCTCGCTCTCTGGAGGGTCGACCTTCTCTCCGTGACTCAGAGAAAGTGAAATGTTACCCTGGTAGTCCCTTTAGGAGAGGTGATTCCCAACGTTGTCCGAGATCCTAATAGTCTTGAATAGCCGCTTTGTGTTGGGGACGGTGTATGTCTTTCTCATACCGCGGCCGTAGGAGAGCTCAGGTTAGATGATATCAGCTTTGGCTCCCTGTTAAAACCAGTGGCATCACTTCCAGCCACAGGAGACCGGAAAGACGAGCTGTTAAGTATTGTACTACCCAGCACTCAGGCGGCAGGCGAGGACCTCTGTGTGGCTCAAGACGCGCTAGCTGTTTTTATATTGATCTAATATATATTGAATTCATTAATCCAAAAAACAAACCACACTCACCATTGCCCCATACGACACAAACACAGTCTACTCAGCTTGGAGAACATGGTCAAATACTCAAATATCTGTCTCATGATAAGTCATTCATGGTCATCTCCACCACTCAGTCAGTTTATTAACATCAGAACCAGCAGCCGCAGCAGAACCAGCAGCCGCAGCAGAACCAGCAGCCGCAGCAGAACCAGCAGCCGCAGCAGGAGCAGAGGAGCAGCAGGAGCAGAGGAGCAGCGAGAGGGGACTGCATTATCCCCTTCAGGAAAAGTGCATTCAGCCCAACAGCTTTTTCTGTCCGCGCCGCCTCAGCCAGAACCTCACACCCACATCTATCAGAAATGCAAACCCGTATCACACCTTCAGATTTCAGTTAAAACAATGGCTCATTGCAAACCAGATCTGTCAACACTAACTACACCTGCTCTTTCTGCTGCCTCCTGCAGCCCACCTGCCCTGTACCCATGTCTGTCTGTGTGTGCTTGTTTTCTATAGCGTGTGTCTCTGCTCGTTTAGGTCTCTCTTATTCCCTGTTTTAGGCTGACTAACAGCTGTCATGGAACTACAGATGGAAAATAGCCTTTTGGCTAATTATGGCACATTTACAGAGATGTTTATTAATATGCCCTGTCCCTCAAATAAATAAAGTAAATAAGGAAAATTAGATATTTATAACTGTTACACACTTTTTTTTTTTATCTCTGTCTGTGTGCTCGAAATGGGACACGCTCCATAAATCAGCGACCTGGGCAATGGGAAAAGCATATGGCCCCGTTCCAATAAGACAACATTGGTCCAAACTCAACTCATTTATCTCTGATTCCGACAGCCCAGGGTTTCCTCCTCTACATCTGTGTTTGAATGGGCCCTGCACCTGCTGCTGTTTAGCTCCAGGACTCGTTAATAATGAAATACAGTCATGCCCTTTCCATATTAAGCAGATGCAGAGTTAATTGCTGGGCAACAATTCAACTGTATCAGATTGGCTTGGTATAATTGGCAGCTCATAAAAAGGGGGGCAGTGGCAGAGTGGTTAACGTGTTTGTGGAAGGTGGTTGTGGAATCTTCGGAGACAATGTCATTTGGCTCTATAAATTAATTCCACAATGTCATATTGTGTTCAGACTAATTTGAGCTCTGTCTTTTTTATTTTCTGAAGGCCTTATTCAACAGGACAGTTTTAGAGAAATGGAGAGGATATAGACATTCAGCAAATGGTCAAGGGTCGGAATGTAACCTGACGCTACGGTGGTAGCAACCACACATGTGCATTGCTCTTAACCACTCCACCACCAGCCATTATTGCTACAGTATCAATGTTTTTCTCTTTTAAATGAGTCGATTTAGTTTCCCCTTAACCCTAACTCAGACTGAACCCAGTGGAACTCTGCGGTGGAATTCCAGATGATTAAAAGTACTGAGAAGCTCAAACCACACACTGAGCACTGTCGCTGTAAAGGAGGGGTGTCCAAACTTTTCACACCAAGGGCCGCATTTTGAAACTTATGCGGAGCAGAGGGCCACAGACAACCAGACAATGAAGTGACTCATTCGAAATTTTGCATTTGACATAGTTTCGATGGGCCGCCACACCTTTAATAAAGACTTGGAACATCAATATTAGGTTGGTACTACTTCTTGCTGTTTGGACCAACTTAGCAGGGAGCCGGAGGGCCAACAAAAATTGGTCTGAGGGCCGCATTTGGCCCCCGGGCCGTAGTTTGGACATGCCTGCTGTAAAGTTTTCACCGGACGCCACAGCCCTCCGCAGGCTTTTCTTCTTAATAAACGATTAGTTGCCGTGTGAACACGTGGTCTCGCAAGTGCAGCTTTCAAAGCCTGTGACCGCAAGAGCACAGCAGTTTCACTCTTCATGTGAGTGACATACCACAACATTACTGCTCCAACACAGCAGTAAAGGTTGCACTCTAAGCGTTAAAGTGTGTCGTAAAAACAGTACTTTGTACTATACTGTACCATGGTCTGGTCCCGTGCAGTGTGAAAGCAGAAGTTTTGACTTTGGACCAAATCCAGGAAGTGACAGACGTACGACCAGGCACAGGAGAACGAACAGGAGGAAGACAAAGCCCAAACTTGAAGTGAAATGAGACAGAGCCTCAAGTGGTTGTAAACTACAGTAAAGTGCTGTATTGTGCCGCTTTGGCAGAGTGGAGACATCAAATGACAAATAAGCCAAGTCAGGCTGTTTGGCAGTCTGCCAAACTACATCCTGCTCCTTGTTTGAGTAAAAGATGAGCCTTATTTTGTCTTCAAATCATCAAATGCAGACCACAGAGCTCAAAGCTTCTTTATGGTAAACCGTCACATCTTCACACAAACGACAAACCCAAACGAACATCGTACCAACACTAATCAGACCACATAACAAACACATGCACACATTTTAGCGATGGGTAAGCGGCACACGTGCGTGGCCCTTCCATAACTCATCTGTTTTATTCCCATCACATCGAGAAACTAAATCATTATGTTTATTCATATATAATCCACAATTGCTCATGCTTCAGAAAGACAAAGACCATGGGTCAAATCTGATCTAATGTTGGGACTCTTAACGCTGCTTCCTGTCCATCTGTTTTCAGCCAGTCACCATCACAAAAGCCTCGTCTTGCTCCCTAAACGAGGGAAAAAAAGATGATTTTTATTTTGTGTTTCATTCTGCTCCGCATTCATAAGGCCTGTTGTCAGGACAACAGTAGAGCCATCGCTAGGGAACATGTGATAGTCCGGACTTTAGGGAGCTGGCGTGAAAGCAAAGGTCTCGGGGACCAAACGAAAATGTTAGAACACTTGTTATGTTCTAAGTCCGGACCTTGGTGTGGATTTAGAGGTGTGAATCTGCCCCAACACCGCAAATTATTTAGTGTCATTACTTGCCATATTCTATTAAGACTGACACAAAACCGCAGCGTATAAATGCTATTATTGCGTCTGCAAATCCGTTAGATCGATCACTCTGCCTTGAGCTGTGTCATTTCCTGTAGTGATGATTAATGCAGGTCAGAGTGCGGGAAAAGCCATTAACAACCTTGTAACTTACCGCGTCTATATTGCCTGATAACATCCCCGGCTGTCCCATTTACTCAAGTATTTTTTTACATCTTTAGTGTTTGAAATCAATACATTACGTCCATCTTCTGCATCATAGGCTCTGGCCATACTCCTTTATAGTGCATTTTCTATAGGGCTTGTAATGTGATAGTCCGATACTAATAGTGTTTGGGTGCACTGTTGTCCTGGATGTTCTGCTGAGGGTAAAGATTGTTAGGCTTGATTCACTTGGTACAAATTGTTCAATGACAGTAATTTGATTCGGAGATATTTGCACTCCTAGAAGCGATTACAGGAAAACAAGCCTTTGTCAGTCTTTGTCTTGTCTTTTCTTTCAAACGAGCAAAACATTTCCAAACCTCAATAATATATTTATATAAATATAGACAAAGAGTAGATTGAGATGTTCATAAAGGAGTTGGAAGATGTTATACCTATTTAATTCTACCCCAAGCAAAGCTGAAGTATATTTCAGCTGCACTACTGTTCAGTGACTAAAGTCTATGATCTATTATCAGTCAGTATGACCAGTATATGCTTACTATCTCACTTAAATGTTGACATTATTTCCTACCTAATGTGCCCAAATACTGCAATATAAATGCCAATGGCCTTACCAACTCTTCAGACACAAAAGGAAGACTTTGTCCTTTTTAAACTCTTTGTTTTTCATCCCGTAAATACAAGAGTTGATTAATAATCGGGATTAGGCGTGGCCAAGAGGTGAAGGAGAGAGTGCTAACAACTGTTGCTTACTTAGTAGGGTTGGTATTTGGGGAAAGTTCATTGTTTCAACCTCCCAAGTTGTAAAGTAAATACTCCTGAGTAAACGTAAGTGCCTACCTCTGCTTAGAATATATTGCAATACCGTGTTATGATTTTTACACATACAGTTGGATTTAAGTGTATGAAAACTTGCAAACTAAAGTGTAAATGTATACAAATGAGCTGCTGATTCGACTGATTTTCCCTAGTTTGGTCCAGGCCTACCTCTCGTGAATAGGTCGCGCTCACGTTCTTAGAGTTGGATGGATGTCATTACCTCGTAACGCTATGGGAGATTTACTGTTTTTGAAATAAAGCTCCAAAATAGAAATTTACAGACGTCGAATCTTATCATGATTTGTATAGGATTGGCTCCACAAGCTTGTCGTATTATTCTCACGGCTCAAAGTCCGTTCAGCTGACAACAATCTTATCTATTGGGGTTGAAAAATGGCACCACTTTCAGCAGCTAATGTGAACCAATGTGTCACTTTTGTTCATTCATACCGGCAGAGAAGACATTAAACGTGCTAATTACTTGGCCTATCCCCATGAAACTGAAACTTGCACCGAAATATTAACCATAAACCAGTTTCAGTTCTCTGACTATATTAATATTGGCCTTTATCGTCTGCTGATCCGACTCATTACAGTAACTTTACGTCAGCAAAACATAGTAAAATAAACTCAGCGACTGAATTCTGTTGTCTGTGTCGCATGTTAATATTTACAGTTCCGAAAATGACGATTCAGAGTATGAGAGTAGTATCAGAAGATGGGGAATCGGCACCAGAAACTTTCCATAATCTCTGATAATCAGTGTTGGTATGCGTGCATCTCTAGTTTTCGAGCACTTTTCTGACAGCCTACAGGTAAGTTATCCTGTCTATAGCCGAACTGTTGTATTGCTGAAAAATAATGACCATGCTTTGTTGGAGCGATTCAAAACATTTGGGACCCCACTTAAGATGAAGAGGAGCGAGAGAACTAGAGAATACTGACGTTTGGTGAAAACAGGATGCCGAAAAGCAGATTATAAACAGAAAATACGGTAAGCATTTCTCACCAAACGCTGACTTGATCTTGTGATAAACCGCAGTCTTTCCAGTGATGCTAACGTTATATGTTAAGCCCATGCTCAGCAGAATGGAGCCAGCGCACAAGAACATCAGCGCTTTCCTCTTTATGGAGACACAGAACTCGCGTCAAGATATAAAAGGAAAATATTTCTAATGCCAATACATCTAGCATCAGCCAAATCCAATGCATTACATAAAGGGTTGTTAAAATACGGTGCAGAGGCGCAACAACAGTTTTTAACAAACTAGAAGTCGATTTTTTATTCTAGCTTTTGCCACAAAGTGAACTTAAGTAGCAAACGCTCCTTTTTCAACCTGGTGCTAATAAATTGTTAAAAATATTGTAAAAGTCAACTTATATTAACGTGTCCCGTATGATTTAGTTGCCACTTAATTATATTTGTGATAGTGTAGTATTATTGCACTACACTTCACTTCACAGGAGCGTAACACAGCAGTTGTGTACGCCTACTCTGTGCTGCCATGAAGCTGTGAGGACTTTGCCCGGGGCATGTCTTCTCTTGAGTACACCGAGAACGCCTTCAGAAATTTGAAGCATGTGTACATTATAGTTTAGTTACTATGTAAAATACTTGGCATTTTCATAAATAATATAGGTTTCAACTGGCTCTACTTCCCTGGCTTCGTTCTCTTTCTGGATGTTTTACCATTACTCTGTAGTCAAAACAAAAGCCATGTGTTCTGAATTAAGAGACAAGGCAAATTCACAAATGGCATTTGGGGGAGTGTCCACTATCCAGTAAAAATAAACAAAAACTCTGCACAACGTCATCCTGGTTATGTAATGCAGTCCATGGTAAAAGCTTCCCCATGTGGCTTCCAGTGTTTCCAACACACTGGTTATTATGGCTTCACGGCACGTTAGAATAGTATTATCAGCTTTACAGCTGCAAGGCTTTTAGGACTACTGCATTGCAATAATAATACTGATAACACATTAGTAAATTACTTTGATGTTCGAAGAAAAAGATTCAGTTGTAGTTCATCTGGACACTGTTTTTGAAAAAGAAGACATTTCTCAATCAGCAGATCTAGTCAGAGAACTTGGATGTTTATCCTACTGTGTCCAGATGACTACAACTGAACCTTTTTCTGCTTTTTCTACGATGGAACACTCCTGGACGAATGAGGCATTAGACCCACTTAATTTGATGTCGTTTACATTTTTCTACCTTTTAATTACTGCTGGCATTTTGGTGGATGTATCTTAAATATATTGCATTTCAACACATTTAAACCATATTTCAGATAGTTGAAAATTGTAACTAATATATATCCAGTATTTCTATGACACACTTTGCATCCTTACACCTACTCTGAATTGCACGTCATTCTTGTATTCATTTGGAAGTTCTCAGCTCAGTCTTCTCTCAAATGGTAACACTTTGAACCGTCTCCTTCCATTAAAGACACTTCTCAAATCTAATCGCAAAACTTGTCCTGAAAGTCACAGTTACGTTTCCCCAAAATCCTTCAGCCTTGTACATAACAAGCCTCCACATTTTCAACTGGCCTATCCCATTTCCTTTCACTATATATAGTTTATTGTTGACTTGAATGTTTTGTGTGTACTCTTAATCCCAGGCACAAAGGAGCCGTCCTCTGTTACAAATGTCCTCTGATATAGACCGTCATTGTTTGAACGGTCGTTTGCAGGTGCCCCTCTGTATTTGACCTCCCCCCGCGAGACAAATGAACATTCACTTGTAGCAGAGATAGCTGTGTGGTTTAACAGGCGCCGACCGCAGAATCCCCCCACAGGGCCAAGGCTGGAACCGCACGGGCCTCAACAGTAGTTTTTCCGCGCGCCTGGACTGTATATTTGGGCATCGGCAATTAAGGCTGAATGGGTTTGGATGCGTTTCAAATTGCTGTTCGATTGCCGGATGATGTGGGAGAATTATTTTAGCCTGATTTTGATTGAACACAATTTTCCATTACGTTGTATTTCAAAATGGTCAGTAGTAGCAGGCTTCATGCAGACCACGAGGGGGGGCAAATGTAATTTTAGGACATTATATTACCGTAAAATTGCATCCTTTTGTGAATTCAATTAGTGATTTTGATTGTATTTGCGTGGTAAAAAAACGTTTTGAAAGCCTCACACTCAGTCAGACCCCCCCCCCCCACCCCCGTCAGACCACTTGTTGTGAAAAGCAGATGGCAGCGTGTTAAAATGGTTTGTTTTTTGATTGTTTTGTTGTGCTGCAGACTGTATTTCTTGACCCGTATCCTCGCGTTTCCATAACAACCATCACTGGCAAAAAAAATGATTTAAAAACAAAAAAAAAAAAACCCTGTGCTTTGCGACTGTTAAACGCTGTTGCTAAGATCGGCTGCATATTTTTAAATACAAGGAAGGGCATCTGGTCTATAATATGTAAAATAATATGTAAAATAAGTAGGCCTATGTGATTTGCAGTATTCTTGAAGACAGTTTTTCAGGTGGCGATCTCGGATATAATAATAGGATGTTTTAATATGAAGCACCATTAGTTACTCATTGTTTCACAAATACAACAGAAAACAATATAAATATCTACTTAACGGGTTCATATCTAGGTTCTTAACATATGTTTTGCGAATTATGTTGCTTATTTTCTCATTTTGAGTCTTTAACAAAGCAATCCACCGACTAACAACCCTAATACATACCGTAATATAATAATACGTTTGTGTGATCCTGTAAGTGATGATGCTTCTGTAAAATGATGAGCCCCACGTCTCTCCTCAGCTCACACTCCAGACAACAGCTTCCTCGGCTTCGTGGTGGAGCAGCATCTGAACGCCAGCGACATCAGACACATCGACGACATCAAGCGGCAGAACCAGTCCCTCGTCTACGGCAAAGTCGACAACTTCTGGAAGGTAGGGCGGCCCAAAAAAGGACGGCACATCCCGTATCTCATCGCGGAACGCCAGCGAGCGTAATACGAGGAATGGAACCAGTATGGCACCATCAACATCTCAGTTTCCTGACGTTTAGATGAGATTATAAACGTCTGTGGCCTGAAATGCATCGTTTGTCGCAGCAAAAACCGTTACGAGGGATTGAGGTAATTGCATTTGCGCTTGTGCAAACGCAAAGATGAGGCATTTTCTCAGAACCAAACGCATGGATCTTTTCACAGTACTGTAATTGGTGCGGAGCCAAAAGTTTTACAATTGTCAGTTTGTCCTACATTTCATATCGCGCTAAGGAATCCAGAAATGCTGTCAGATTTAAATCCGTGAAGTCCTCTGAAATAATCCACGCATCCGGGGCAGACCAAACGACTTGCAAATCTCTCAAAGTCTCCAAGTTGTTTTTGTCTAGGATACTGTAATCCCTGAGCCTTTTTGCCGCAGTTAGAGCATACATTTGAATATATTAAAAGTGAGGGGAGAGGGCGATAAGCTGAATTTGAGCAGCTCGACCAGACTTCTAATAACTTTCACTTTGAAACTTTTAGCAGTCTTCTTCAAAGGGTTTTATGCTACCAAGTGGTCTGGAAAATGTAGTATTTTTGCATGGCTAGTCAACCAAAGGATTTGTCAGAAAATATCAGTCACTCTGCTTCATCATTTTAAAGGTGTATTATGTAACTAACGGCAATATGGCCTTCAACTCATCTATTTTGCATCAGTTCAGTTCAGATTGTGGAATTGCAGTAGTTCTGCTCGTACAAGTACTGCAGTGTTCATGCCACTTATGAAAGAGGTGACCTTCAAAGTGGATATCGAGGAAAGAATTGGATATGTTTAATTTGTATTTTTTTAATAGTTATGTGGGGCACAAGCCAGTTTAGGCAATTAACCACTCTCAAATCTCATTTCTAAATTAATTATTTTATAAAAAATGAATGGTTAGTTAATCTGAAGGTTATGAGAACATTACTGTGACTTTGACCCCTTTTCTGGAAATGAATGAACACTTTACCAACTCTGGTTTATGGAGATGTATTGACCAAATAGATAAACAGATAAATATGAATATGGAATATGCAAATGAGTCATTAACAGAGGGAGACACTAGATACGATTGTTCTAGATCTGTCTCACTGTCGAAGAGGATCTTATCAGCCGAGAGGGGCCTGTGTGTCGGTGTTGAGGGGGCTGACTGCTCCAGGGTTCACTCGGGGTCACGCTGGAAATGACATGGTCCACTCTGGCTGAAGCTCTGGCTGAAGCTCTGGCTGAAGCTCTGGCTGAAGCTCTGGCTGAAGCTCTGGCTGAAGCTCTGGCTCTGACAGTGTCGGGCTGAAGAAGCGCTGGGTCAGGTCCGCTTGTTTCGGAGACGTTTCTGATCCACTGATCCACCCATGAGGCTCATTTAAGGATTGTCCTTGATCCCAACATTTTTTGTAGATTTGAAAAGTTGTAAAAGTCCTTTGCTTGGGTTTGCGCTTTGCAGTTTAAAGCAGAAATCATGTCACCATGTTAACAAATTACGCAAACTAAACATTCACAACATTTCCAGATCAATGCAAACAATACTGACAATATTTACATTTTACACAGTCAACGTATCAGGTGGGTAAAGTCTGTTTTGTAAAACAGCAGTCCTTTAGCGGAGTCTGAGAGCCGTTTTCTCTCCCGAGACCTAAAAAAGATGAGAGTTCATTTTAATCCAGCTTCAAAACAAAAGAGGTTATTTGAGGGAAAAGTTTATTCCGACTTTCAAAGCACATGCCAGAGACGACACACAGCTTCGCGAGGGTAAGGGGGGTGGTGCCATAGTAAAAGCCTTATGTCCAACATTCCTGTCACCCGGCAACGCTCTGCACATTGCTATAGAATTATAAATCCATAGTCTAACATGTAAAAACATAGTTTTATGGAGCGGTCCAATCTAGAAAATGACATTAAAATGGTAAATGAAATTAGAAACTTTTTTTAAAATGCACTTTTTGGAAGTCCCACCCCCAGCGTGGGGTACTCTGCTGTTGCTTTTGTGCCAGTCAAAGGGACAGCTCACACCATGGGACAGGAGCCAGTAATCAGCCAGCTCTTTTTCTCCATTACCCTCTGCTTCTAATTAAGGGGCATTTTGTGGCTGAATGATAACGAGCCTCTCCTCCTCCTCTTAATATCAGGTGGTTTCCCGTTGCTCTTCTTCCTCCTCGTATAACAGGCCTGACATGTAAATAAATGAAGTTTTTAAAATTGAAGCATCGCAGTGAAAATGTTCTTTTGCTCGTTGAAAGCACTGGTATTCCATAACTTTTCTGGTGGAGGTTCTGCCCCCTGCTGGCCTCTCTGGAGATGGTACTGCTTTGCCTGGAACGTCGCACAATAAGGCAGTATTTTTGAGCTATAAAAACACATGTAAGTTGAATAAATGGACAATAGCCAAGTGCAATGCCATACTGTGGAATATTCACGTTTGAATCCAGGTCATTGCAAGGTTGGACCAGGTTGGACCATGTAAATCCAGGTTTCTTGTACTTTCTGCATGGATATCGTACAAAACCAACAGATCTCTACATGTTCAGTTCTCCCTCGATATGCAGTAGTTTTGTTGAATTTGCATTTAAACTAAACATCCAGTTCACCAACGAGGGAATTGCAGGCTGTTTTTTTTTTTTTTTTACTGGCCTTTTCTGAATTTTGAATTCACAAACCATTTTTCGTCACCCAAAACCATTTTTCGTTTAAGAACATTCAAATCGAGCCTAATAAGTATGCACGATGTACTCGGTCATGTAAGGTTGACTGAAGCAAGACCCAGTTTTGAATGTCAAATAGGCTTCAAAGCACGTCATGACAGGTAGACGTAGGAATGGACTTGTTTTTTAATACATTAACAAAGTCCCAACAGTATATTTAAAATGAATGCCTTTTAAGAATTTTGAGTTATTTTCGCCTGTGTCGTCCACTCCACTTTGTTTTCATTAGACAATACCGTTTAAAAGGACTAAACGCGTGCGCTTAGTGTGGCATCGTGGGGAACTGTGCGTATTCTGTTATAACTTTTTGACAGCCATCAAAAGCCGTTTCTTTCAAACCTCGACATAATAGGTTTGGAGAAATGTCGCCGTAGTTACCTGACCCTTTTTCCCTTTTAAAAGAAAAACGGTGTTGCCGTTGTCAGCCTAACAATGCAAAGACTACAATAGGGCGAGTGACTATACTGAGCCCTCAGGCGTTACATCAGGAGAACGAGTGTAATTTTAGCTGCTTTTTCAATTGCTTTTAAGTGTTGACGGATATTTGAACACTTTGTTTATTAAGGAGCGTAAAATAGTTGCTTTGAGACGACAAAGGATTGAAGTCATGTTTGTTGCACTACACGAGAATTGACATCACGCGTATAATCTTTTTTTTTACCTGGTAAATAAAGGTGAATACATGAATTAATTAAATAAGTACATTTAAGAGATATAAACTTTATCCATTTTACAGTTATTGTTCAAATAAATAAAGATAAAAAATGATTTAAGATGAGGTTAACAAAGATTTGTTTCACGTAATCATGATTTAAATTCTGACCTAAATATTATTAGCTATATATATTATATATACACACACACACCACACTCCACACACTCACACACACTCACAACACACTCACACACACTCTAGACTAACCATATTGAAGTTCTGCTTGTTTTTCCTGGAAGATAAAGTGAAGATTTTGTGTGTGTGACGTACTTTATTCCACAGACTCTTTTCACACGCACACTTTTGTGACCATTGGTTTCATTTCTGCTCTGAGTGGTTTGAGCTTTGGATCCTGTATTTATCGAGAATCGAAAGTAAAAAAAACCCCACAACATTTAAGCTACAAACTTAAAACCTACTACTTCTACAACAACTACTACTACTTACTTAACTACTACTACTACAACTACTACTACTACTAATACTATAATGCATTTTTTTCCTGTTGTCTGAAGCACTTTGAATTGCCTTGTGTACGAATTGTGCTCTACAAATAAAACTTGCCTTGCCTTACTACTACTTCTACAAACAACTAACTACTAACACTAAACTTACTTAACTACTACAACTATTAACTACCTACAACTACTACTATTACTTCTTACAACTACTACTACTACTTCTACAACAACTACTACTACAACTACTTAACTACTACAACTACTTAACTACAACTACTACTACTACTTCTAACAACTACTACTATTACTTCTAACAAACTACTTACTACTACTTCTACTACAACAACTACTACTTCTACAACAACTACTACTTAACTACTACTACTACTACAACTACTACTACTTCTACAACTACACAACTACTACTACTACTACTACTTCTACAACTACTACTACTTCTACAACTACCTTCTACAACTACTTCTACTTAACTACTAAACTACTACTACTTCTACAACTACTACTATACAACTACTTTAACTACTACACTACTATGCTAACTACTACTACTACTAACTACTACTATACAACTGTACTACTACAACTACTACTACAACTACTACTACAAACTACTTAACTACTACAACTACTTAACTACTTACAACTACTTAACTACAACTACGACTACTACTTCTACAAACTACTGTCTACAACTACTTAACTGCAACTACTACTTCTACAACTACTACTATTGCTTCTACAACTACTACTTCTTACAACTACTACTTCTACAACTACTACTACTACTTCTACAACACTTACTACTACTATCTAAACCTTTACTCTACAACCTACAACTACTCCTAACTACTACAACTACTACTACTCTACACTCTACTACAACCTACACACTACTTCTCTACAACTACTACAACTACTTTACTTACTACTTTACTACTTACAACTACTACTACTTTACTACTACTACAACTACTACTACCTTCAACTATAAACTACTACAACTAAAAATTACTACTACTACTACAATACTACTACTACTGCTAATATTGCTGCCTACTACTACAACAAACTAATACTACTACAACACATACAAACTAATAAAACAACTACTTACACTAATACAACAACTAATACATACTACAACAACTAATACAGCTACTACAACAACTAATACAGCTACTACAACAAACTATACAGCTACTACAACAACTAATACAGCTACTACCAAAACTTATACACTACTACAACAACTAATACAGCTACTACAACAACTAATACAGCTACTACAACAACTAATACAACTACTACACAACTATACAGCTACTACAACAACTAACTATACAACTTACAACAACAACTAATACAGCTACTACAACAACTAATACAGCTACTACAAACAAACTAATAAGCTTACTACAAACAACTCACTTCTATTACTCACAACAACTAATACAGCTACTACAACAACTACCTACATTACAACTACACAACAACTACTACTATTACAACTACAACAACTACTACTATTACAACTACAACAACTACTACTATTACAACTACAACAACTACTATTACAACAACTTCTATTACTACTATCACTATTACAACTACCACTACTAGCACTACTAGCACTACCAGCACTACTACTTGGACAGGTTGGCCTTGATAGTCTTCTCTCGCCTGTCCGTCTTAACCGTGTTCAAGGGACAATGTCTGCTTCCTGTTATATTTTCCATATTTTCCATATTTTCGTGTGTTGAAACGATGTGAAATGTCCCTTATCCGAGCGTGTTTGATGTCTTGGTTGTGGGAGTGAAACGTGGAGCGCCTGTCTGAATTCTGATAAAGGTTCAAAAGTACCACGATTCTTTCAAATAGGAAACATTTTAACTTAAATAATAATAATCTAAAAACCTCTCTGGCTTACAGAAAAAGCACCTTTGAACACCCCCCTAGAGCTGTTTTCCCCCCACACAGGAAATATAGTAATCCTTATTCAATGTTTAAGAGTTTTATAGTGTTTAAATCCACTGCAAAACTAACACATTCCCCTGTGTCCTTCTGTTTCTGCAACCTGTCAAAATAAAATGCTGAAACGCTACAAATGCTCAAATCTCCCATCAGCCCTTGCGGCATACCCCCCCCTGTACAATACACTGCCGTTTTCTCAAGGCGACTTTCAATACCCGTTTAAATTACAGGCCTCTTATATTCCCCGCTCCTTCTCGTTCGCATCCTTCAATCTGCTCGCACTCCTCGGCAGCGTTTACAAATTTCCTGTGATTTACAAGGTCATAAAACGCACCACCTCCCCCTCCCCTTTAATCAAGCCCTCCAGCCACAGCACTTATTTTATCACTACGGGAGCTAATGCTACTCGTCCGGCCCACACGCGCACTCCTCATTGTGGACACGGAGGCAACGATTTGTCCAGGGATGTTGAGCCAGCAGAATGTCACAAGGCATGCAGTGTTTCATGTTATGCCAGCTGTCCAAATGGTGTCTAATGTAAGACCCCTCTGCGCCCCCCAAAAAATAATATGGCCTAAATTGAGCGCAAATAAATACATTAAATACATTAAATACATTAAATACATTAAAATTAATTAAAATTAATTAAAATTAATTAAAGTAAATTTTGTATCTGAAAATCTGTATGTTGGCTTTGTTTTCTGTGGTAATTGATATCTAAAGAGCTCTAATGAAATAGAACTTAGGTTAAAGGACCGCTCCGTTAAAGTCCTCTCCCCTCCGAGCATCAAAAACACTCCATTCTGAATCTCCTCAATAACTCATACTTTTTATTTTTGTTTCTTATTCATTCATTTTCTACCGCTTGTTCCCGTTTGGGGTTGTGGGTGACTGGGCCTTAGGTGGGGTACACCCTGGACAGGGGCCAGTTCGTCGCAGGGTTAACACGGAGACAGACACACACAGACGAACCATTCACTCTCACATTCATTCACTTGGGGCTATTTACAGTTGCCAATCTACCACATGCATGTGTTTGGACAGTGGAGGGAGCTGGAGAACGTGGAGAGAACCCACGGTAACATGGGGAGGACATGCAGAGTCCACTCTGTTTTTATATACTTTTTTGTTGTTCTAAAACAAGATACCAAAGCAAAGATATTCAAGAGCATGTTTAAAAACAAATAACACAAATACTGCATAATATTTGCCTTCTATACTTAATATTTTCAATCAGTTCTAAAACTAGCTACAACCATTACATGCAGAGGATTCGCCCACGCAGACTCAGAACTAATGAATGCCTTTTTTTAGATTTGATTGCGTTTCTTCGTTGGATATTCTGTTGCTAAAATGGACAGGCCCGCTGTATCTTTAGCCGCTCCTCCTTGTTGCCCTCTCCACCGTCTGTGTGGGTGAAGTGGTCCATGCTTCACGGAGCATCTGTCCATCGTGTCCTCTGACCGTGAAGCTTTGTGTGGCAGCTGCTTCAGGCGCTCTCTGCTCTGCTCGGCTCCCACAAAATCACTTCTTCTACTACTACTACTACTACTACAAAGGAGGATTCCCACTTCAAACTGTAAAACTGTATCTTTTCCAATCCTGAAGACAAAGCTGAATCGGATGTCTGTTCCAGAAGGTTGGTTCAGCCGTATTAATGTAAAGAGTTTGATGTAAACAGTATTGAATGAACTTTTATCTACACAAAGCTGTTCCGTGTTACTCTTGACAAATTGAATATTAAGTGATTGCGTGTGGCAAACCCTTTCACCCTTAACTAAAGGACTTAAGATGCTTCTCCTCGTCTAACATTTGGGTTAGTGCGAGCAAGTGATTGGTTTGGAGAAACTTTCGGTCTAGATTGGAGGCCACATCTTTGTTATTCAGCTCCAGGGCAGCTGCGGTTGCACTTACTAAATAGTGTGTGACGTGAATTGATTATTAAATTGGTCCAAACAAGCACAGATATATCCAGTGCTTTAGAATTATTTCAGTGATAAAACCTTGGCCTTTTTATATCTATGCTTTTTGCTTATCTAGTTGGCAGATTTGTGTGTTTTTTGTTTTGTTTTGGTCGCTTTATGCTTGTATTTGGTCCCCTAAAGCTGTTTTGAAACCTTTTTTTTTTTGCCCTGTACAGTAGAATATCCTCGCAGTGAGAAGATTAGCTGGTAGAGATTTCACTGTCTAATTAGGCCGTTGTCCTCTGGCTCCCCTGCACACGGACATCCACACGCAGGCTACTTTAGTTACAGCTGCCCGGCCCCAGGCATCTGATAGGCGGCCTCCAGAGAGCACGACGAGCGCCACCTGAGAATATTAGATCCAGGAGGAACGAGAGAGGAGAGATGGATGGGACACACTCTCACTCACCGAAAGATCACGCTGGTTTTTAAACGTCTTCGAGTGCTTCAGTTTTTTAGATTAAGTGTAAAAATAGACATCGTAGTAAGTCAGTGATGATAGGCCAAAAGAAATGGAAATCTAGCTTGTAGGGGGATTTAGTGCTGCCTTGAAGGAAATGAAATGATTCAAGTTATAAATATCTGATATGTATTTAATAATGCCATCTTTCCTGCGGCAGTTTAACCTTTTGTGGCTCGCTTGTCCGATATGGATCTGGATAACGCGGAATTGTCTTTTTGAATAAAGGACAAAGGAGCCAAAGTCAATACCAAAAGAAAACCTGTGTGCCCCGTGGCTATTTTTAACCTGCCTCCGATTGTGGCCAGATGGTCCGACGGGTACATCGAGACAAAAGTTCACCAGGTCATCTGACAAATGATCAGATTCTTGGGCCAAATGTCTCCCGGAAGCAGCCGCGCTCTGTTTAATGGTGATCCATGCATCGAGAAGGGCGTTTCATTTTAAAAAGTGAACGTGAAGCCATTCTTTCAAAGGAAATCCGATTTTTTTTCTCTGATTTTAGCTTTTCAAGGCAAGTTAGTTTTTAAGTAAGAGTAAATACTTTTGTTTTTGCTGTTTTATTCCTGTTGCTTGCATTGAAGCGGAGCAAAGGATCATGGTCGATGTTGTTCCCTCTTTTCATTCCAATGTATGTGACTATCCGAATCAGAATGGGGAAAACTTCCTCCTCCATTTTGCGCTCCCCCGAAGGAGCCGCCACACCGAGTGCTCCAAACAGAGCGAGCAGTGAAAAGTGTCTTCTAGTTCCACCTTTTATTTAGCAGCGTGGACGTCTTCATTTAGACTTTTAATAGGGCATCGCGGACTTTTAGAAATGATCAAACATGCTTTTATTGGCACTGGGAATCTTTATTTTTTGGATCCATGAGCTGGCGTTTGGTGTCTGTTCCATGTTGGAGATATTTATATAACGTTAGTAGATTTAATAGTGCCACGTTGGCTTTTTAAATGAGGGATGAAGCTGTTCTGAGGCCCTTGTGTCTTAATTTACAAGCAAAAATAATAAGTTTGACCCACATAACAGACACCAGTGAAAAGAGTGCACGAGGATCTGTTGTCCAAATAAGCCTGGTCTTGATGATTCATTTAATATAAAACGTTGACATTGGCGACGTCGATGGGCTGTGCTTTCACGGTTAAAGGGGCGTGTTCCTTCAGTCCGAGCGAGCGGCGCCGGTTCCCTAACGAAGGAACCTCGCTGAGGGCACCAAAGCGCCCCTTTTAACTGAATCTATTGTTTTGCAGGACAAGAAGAAGTACCTGGACATCATCCACAGTTACATGGACGTCCACGCCACAGTGCACGGGACCAGCACCATCCACCTGCCCAGTTACGTCAAGAACCACGGCATCCTGAGCGGGAGAGACCTGCAGTTCCTGCTACGCGAAACTAAGGTGAGAGAGGCACCAAAAAAGTCAAGTCATTGAACGGCTATAGTTGTATGGTTCTTTATACATCAGACTCACTTTAAACAAAAATATTATTATTTATTTTATTTGAAGAGCACAGATCTTTTGCATTTTGGTCCTGTTCATGTCAGTCTTCAGACCTTGGCCAGGCCAGGTTTAGCTTAGTCCCTATTTGTATGTGGTTTGTCAGCAAGTGTGAACACTACTTGAAAAACAGAACTATAAGAATCACAAAAGTTTCATTGCCATTGTCATTGAACACAGTTTGCTAACATAGGAACTTGTCTGGGCGTTAATGAACTGGTTCATTTGAAACTGGTTACAGCACTCCACATGTATCACTTACCTAATGCATTCCCAGCATCCGAAATACTCACCGTAACGAGCGGTCGAGAGGCGCTCCGGTCAATCGGCCGCCGATCATGTTCAGGCTGATCACAGCAAAAATCATGTCGAAAAAACACATGATTGATTGATCTTCAAAATGGGCCAATCAGACGCACCGATCACACTTAACATGCAAGGCCCCCCTTTTGCCTTGAGGTCGATAACCCTCTTGGTTAAAGCGTGCTCTGATGTGGTCCTTTAAGTCCCGATGTATCCACCGTCTGCTCCCACTCGCACCTCCCCTGGTCCTGGAGCGGACTCTAACACGGAGCAGCCTCGTGTTTCTGTAAACATGCACGAAACTATGAGTTAAAAGTATAATAGAGGTTCAGAGCCAGATGTGTGGTCTGAGCCGAAGTGACGTGCTCAGACTGAGCCAAATGGTTTCCCATTACATCCACTACATCCATTTACAGGTACGCACACGCTGGTGATTTAGTCATTAAAAAGCAATCATTTCAGACGTGCCTTAAATGTAACAAGAGCTATGGGCCTGTGAACGCTGCGATGTCTTATTTTGATGAGAGAAAGTGCTTTTTGAAGCTGCACAGTTACCAAGTGACGGCGTAAGGAAAGTGCAAAGCACGTCATGGTTTTGTCAAAGTCGCGTTTGAAAATGGCCCCTCACAAGCACTGTAGTGGTCCTCGCTGCTCTCTTCTGCACGTTTTCCTTCCTCAAACTGTCCAAACTGCTCAGAGGATGAAAGCCTGCTCCTGAATCCACTCTGTTTGGCTGCGCGCTGTGCCAGATGCACCGCTGCATGACATGAACGGCACAAGGATTCATTCAACCCACGCAGTTAATTGATGAGCAGAAGCACATTAGTGGCTTAAAAAGAAAACTCAGTTGATCCTATAAACTAGAACTTCATATTATCAAAAGCCTTTTTTCTGATACATTATGTATGTTTAATATAGAAAATATATTCTTATTAGAAAAAGCCAATGTGATTTCAGATGATTTCAGATGATTTCAGATGATCCTGAATGGAGCAACTCGACTGTGGTCTCATTTTGACCTGTGTTTTTCCTGTTTCAAAAGGGGAAAATGCCCCTTTAATTACCTACAGTTTAAAGCTTAATCCCAGTATTTCTAAAGTAAATGTTTCAACCTGGAAATGGCCTGAATGGAGGATATTATTTTGAAGGTTTAAAGTAGTTTTTGAGTTGTCAATGCTTTTATCCATTGATTAAATGTATCACTATATTGACAATGACATGTACAACCCTTAAACATGCTCAAAACAGATTTGTGGAAGGGCTGTACTGTACTGTAGTTTTCTTAAAGATGATAAACTTCTAATTATGGTCAAACCAATCGTTTCCACACTGTCCTGTAGGTGTAACGTCATCTTCACATAACAGTACTTTTTTACCTCTTTTCTGCACATTCTAGCTTGGTTTAATGTCCTTTTAAAACAATGTCATATTTGAAATGGTATAAAGTGGCATTGAATTATTACAGGTATAAAATACAAGTATGAACGAACCGCGCTCTGATTGGTTAGTGACTGACCATAGGCGTATATTCTCCTCGCTACTAATCCCGATAGACCATGTCCAACCGGATTTGTGTACGAAAACTTTGCATGGAAAATATGTGACGTAAATATTTTGAATTTTCCTTTGGGAAGCCAGCTAGTAAATCACGTAACGCCTCGCCTGTGGAGCATCTTATCAAACGTAATCATTTACCTGCTACCATGATGTACTTTTTGAACCGTGACTGAGGTGGTCAAGCAAGATCTCCTTCTAACCATAGCGTCTCAAATGAGAGCCTGAATTAACAGTAGGCCATTGAAATATCAGCCAAAACAAGCGGACAAAAATAGAACTTTTAAAGACCTTTTATTCCATTTGTTGTAATACCGTTTAGTTCCACAGCCCTGCACGACAACTCCTGATGTCTTGGTGTCATCCCCACGACAACACGTTAGCAGCAGAAGCGTTCAAGCCGCAGGGAGTTGGTCTTTTTCTTCACACACGCGCGCGCACACACTTTCACCTTCGTAGCTAATTGGTCTCGCGGGGTTGAACCGGCGTCATGAAAATACTTGCAAAGGAGTCGAGCTGCTTTACTCGTCTTGGATATTTTTATTCTTTTTGCACTGATGTTTTTTTTTTTTTTTTAATCTCCTCAAATAGCTTGACGTTGTTGGCAAGGTGAACGGGCATTGATCAAACCCGTCGCCGCGCAAACAAGAGCCGTCATTTATTTCCAGCTTCCCCCGGCCCCCCAACACTGTCACGATCCAGTCGAGTCCAACACGTTTCACCGCTCGTCGTCTCCCCTCGCCGCTTTGCCCGGAATGTTCCGCAGTACGGCATTAACCGTGCGTCCCGTCTCGCATTTGTTCAATTTGACCGGTCTTGCTCAAACACACCTGGAGAAACATGCTTGGTAGAACAATAATGACTTTATTACCGTACGACATACTGTGGAACATTCTGGGTGAAGTAATGGACGTCTCCATGGAAACGAGCCGGCGGCAGATCTCCACTAGAAAAGCTACAAACTGCGTGTTCGATTTGCTTGTCCGTAGTGTGCAAACCGTCTAAAAATAATTAAGATAAATGACTGTATTTTGGAACAATGCACGTCATATGGCTTTAAAACTGTCTTAACTTATACAAGAATCCATTATACATAACTACAGAGTATATACAGAGCACGATCCCGTGAGATGACCTTATATTACCAGGCATTTCTATTTTACCATTTGTTAGCGTTTTGATTGGATTGCGATTGTCATCTCGTCAGCGTCGGTTCCAATTGAATTCATTTATCTCCTTATCTTTCATAATTCATCATTCCACGCGCAAACCAGATCTCTATGACTAATTCATTTCTTTTTAAGTGGCCGCTACAGTTTGCAGAGAATATGACTCGTTGCGGCACACTTTGCATCCAGACCGTTGAAAAAAAAGGGGTGGGCGGGGGGGGGGGCGCTACAACAACCGATCCGTGCGTAACTTCCCGTATTCAAATGCACTCCCCCTTTTCTCTTTCGTCTTTATGAATTCAAATTAAAGGCCAAACACCGCGTGCAAGTGTTTCCTAACTAAAATAACAAACGCGCAAGAATCAAATCAAATAGAAAGTGAGATATTCCTCACAAAAATGACACCTTTTTATGGAATCGATGCAAGTTCGCTCAGTTTAATGCCACGCCGTGGAACATTCCAGGCTCAGTAATAACATCTCCGTGCAGAAAGGTTTCACAGTGCGCCTCTGACCGTCCAAGTTATAATGTGAATGTGTTTAAACGTCCTGTAAGATAACATCCCCTGTGTTTCCAGTCTCCCATTTTCAAGCCCCTTATAAAACACCATTGATTTCTAGTGTGGATTTACGGAGTGCAGTTCCCTCCAGCTGAAGTAACTCATTCTCAGCCTCCTCCCTCTCCCCCCTCCCCCTCCCATGCCCTCTCCCTCCCCTCTCCCTCCCCTCTCCCATCCCCTCTCCTCCCCTCCTCTATAAATAGTGACTGGCTTTTTCTTCAGCATCAAGGGGTCTTCGCATTCACTCTCAAGCGCCTTCGCATTCCCACATAGAGGAACGTTACCCAGGCTCTGCTGCCCCCTGCTGGTAGCATAAATAACGCTGCAAAGTCAAACGTAATGACAACAGCTGATCATTGTTGTACAAGTATGTCGGATGTCGAACGTAAAACGCATTCATTTGGATTGAATGTCACACTAATGCCACTTATAATGGAAATAAGTGTGCTGCAGAATACTTTTGAACGTGATTGTTGGTTATATTTTCTGTATGTTGCCATTTAAAAAAAAAAAAAACAACTTCCAATCATGATTATTTATTGAGGTAAAAAAACCAAATGTGTCCCACCTGTCCCTAAGTGAAGTCCAAACAGGAAACACATTCTACACCAAAGCAGAATGCCACGTCCACAGTGAAGAAACCAGTTTGCAGCAGTAAATGTGGACGAGGCCTTGATAGATTAGCGCCATAACAGATTAGTTTGTTTCTTCGTCTTATCTTAACAACACAATGTTCCTCTTCGCACATTGAAGTGGTGGAAACCACGAGGGTGGCATGACATTTTTCCACGGCAACATCAGACAGAAATGTGCAAAATACGGTATGGACTACACCTGAATGGTTTTATTTTACAACAACAACGCGACTTGAAAGTTGGGAGTAAACTACATGACGCAATGAGACCACCCCCACAAATGAGGTGCATCCAAGTACGCGTCACAGTAGACTGATATAGTACTTACCAGGTTTAGTTGGGCTCGTTTGGGCTTAACATGGTCCCAAAAGTAACAATTTAGTGAGTTCCTTGTACGCAAATAAAACGTCAAGCATTACTGCCCCTAGTGGCCAAAACGGCACAAGGGTCGGCGTAAATAACTAGAGGTGTATTTTTAAAGTTTGTTTCGGGTGTATCTTTCCCTTATAACTGCATAATACAGTGCAGAACGTGATCCGTACTGCCCCTACTGGCCCAGGCACACACACACCCACACACACACCCACACACACACACACACACACACACACACACACACACACACACAGAGTGGGTTAATGATAATAAGTGTTCATTGAAGCTGTATTGTTGCATTGTGAGGAGGACAAAAGTGTATGGGCCCCTCTCTGTTCTGCGATCACAAACAGACGGCCCATTTGTGTCCCGGGCCAAAACCAGCGCCACAGAAAACTAGACCTTCACAAACACTCACACACGTTCTTTCTTTCTTTCTTTCTCTCCCACATCTCTTGCTTCTCCGTCCCCCCCCCTTCGCTCCTTCTCGTCCCGGCACGCTCACAAATATTTGCTGTCCCCCTTCTCTGACCTGTTATTCCAGTCCCTCTCCTCGTCATCACTTCACTCCTGTCTTCATCGCCCTGAAGTCCACAGGAGTCTCCCTCACGCTGACATCTTCCAGCCCAAGTCTTCCTCCCTGCAGTTTCAGAAAGTGCAAAACTGCTTCCGCTGCTCTTATTTTGTGCTGATTTAAAAAGGCGGTTTTGTTTTTAAACTAACTGCAGACCTCAGCAAGTGACGCCAAACGTGGTACAATAACGGTTAAGTAGCACTGACTTGTGGAGGAGTTTTGCCATTTCGGAAAGGGAAATGTGTTTCTCTCCACTTCGTTTCCCATTGATTTACGTTGCATTGACATCAAGCCTTGTCTAATTTGCTCGAGTTGTCTTATTGAACTGCTTTAACACGTCTGTCTTCATATGTATTGATAAAAAGAAATGTGAAAGAACCGTATGATTACCCACAGTCGTGCAGAAATATCCCTCGTTTGGAAGTTAACCATAAGTTTGTAGCATGTTTTTGCTGTTATTATTATAAACAATAGACTCATAACAACCTTCATTATAGTATTGAGGATTTGATGTAGTTCCCACCACCTCTATGTGTGTATATTTCAAAATGTATGTTATGTAATATATCATTTATTGTAGTTGGACCAAAACGAGGCAACCAAGGCAACGGCTGTTGGGATTTTGAGCATTACAAAAATAAATTTAATTGAATTGGGGGAAAAAATCTAATAATAAAAATGCATGTTTTAAGTCTTATTTTACAATGGCAACAACTGGAACTTATGACATTTTCCATAGTATTTTTCCTTCCTCCATAAAGACTTGAGCTGCTTGTTGCCGTGTAAAAATGAACGTTGTAAAAGACCACTGATATCCTTATTGTCCCGTCTTGATTGTGCCAGTTGTTCGTGGGTCTCTCCTTCCCCTACGAGGGTCCTGCCCCGCTGGAGGCCATCGCTAACGGCTGTGCTTTCCTCAACCCCAAATTCAACCCTCCAAAAAGCAGCAAGAACACAGACTTCTTCAAAGGAAAGCCCACCCTGAGAGAGGTGAGAGAAATGTGCTTTAAGGGGCAAAGCTTTTTGGTGATTCGAAACGTTCATTTAGAAACCAAGTAAAGACTCAAAATACCAAGATTATTCAGTTTGTCTTAATAAGATATGATAATATGATTGTAAGGAATAAAATGAGAACTTTCAGCACACCTTTAGATGCTAAATGAAGTCTTGTCCAGTATTTTATGTGACTTCATCTTTACGTTGGATTTCATTATTGGTCAAAGGGTCAATAATTATGAATATGCACAAAAATGTGATGTTTCCTCTGAAAAAGAATCGTGATATGTGATGGAAGTCTTTTAAGTGTCTTTAATATAATCATGAAAACGATCCAAAAAACTATCAAGGAAAAGGTAACATGTTCTGTTTTCAGTACCGATACTTCAAATGAGTATCCACTTTTAGTATTGATTAGTATCTGGGTTTGGGTTTGATTTCAGTTGACTTCCCAGCATCCCTACGCTGAAGTGTACATCGGCCCACCCCACGTTTGGACTGTGGACATTGAGAATCCTGCAGAAGTGGAGCGAGCCCTTCGCTCCATACTCAGCCAGAAGGTCAGTATTCACCACATGTTCAATCATGGCTTTCAACTCCCTCTTTAAACCATTTTGAGGACTTTTATCATTCAAAACTTTAGCAGAAATGCAGCCTGTTTTCTGGCACATCAAGGCACTTAGTGTGTTTGTGGAGGGGAAGATGGCTGTGCTTTCTCTGTTGCAACGCTTCGACCAATCAGAGTGAAATATGTGTTCTGTTCACTCATTTCAGGGTGCTACACATGTCTTCTGAGCCTGTGTGGGTTCAGTGATAGTTTTGTGTAACTCTGACACCAAATGTGTGCGACGACGACCACTTGAGTTGTCATTTTCACTTTTATCCACACTTTGTATTTAACATGGACAATATCAATATACACACAGCGTCCTGGTTTAGTCTTTGTTTAGGTCCAGGTCTAGTCTACTTTGTCCAGTCCTACTTTGTCCAGTCTAGTCCTAGTCCTAGTCCTACTTTAGTCCAGGTCTAGTCTTAGTCCTAGTCCTTTGGTCCTAGTCTTTGTTAGTCCTACTTTAGTCCAGGTGTAGTCCTACTTTAGTCCAGGTGTAGTTCTACTGGTCCAGGTCTAGTCTACTTTGGTCCAGGTCTAGTCCTACTTTGGTCCAGGTCTAGTCCTACTTTGGTCCAGGTCTAGTCCTAATTTGGTCCAGGTCTAGTCCTACTTTGGTCCAGGTCTAGTCCCTACTTTGGTCCAGGTCTAGTCCTACTTTGGTCCAGGTCTAGTCCTATCTTTGGTCCAGGTCTAGTCCTACTTTGGTCCAGGTCTAGTCCTACTTTTGTCCAGGTCTAGCTAGTCCAGGTCTAGTGCCTACTTTGGTCCAGGTCTAGTCCTACAGTTAGTCCAGGTCTAGTCCTACTTTAGTCCAGGTCTAGTCTACTTTAGTCCAGGTCTAGTCCTAGTCCAGTCTTCTACTTAGTCCAGGTCCTCTTTAGTCCAGTCCTACTTTAGTCAGGTCTAGTCCTACTTTAGTCCAGGTCTAGTCCTACTTTGGTCCAGGTCTAGTCCTACTTTGGTCCAGGTCTAGTCCTACTTTGGTCCAGGTCTAGTCCTACTTTGAGTCCAGGTCTAGTCCTACTTTACTTTGGTCCAGGTCTAGTCCTACTTTAGTCCAGGTCTAGTCTTACTTTAGTCCAGGCCTAGTCCTACTTTGGTCCAGGTCTAGTCCTACTAGTTTAGTCCAGGTCTAGTCCTACTTTAGTCCAGGTGTTAGTCCTACTTTAGTCCAGGTGTAGTTCTACTTTGGTCCAGGTCTAGTCCTACTTTAGTGTCCAGGTCTAGTCCTACTTTTGGTCCAGGTCCTAGTCCTACTTTGGTCCAGTCTATCCTATTTTGTCCAGGTCTAGTCCTACTTTTGGTCCAGGTCTAGGTCCTACTTTGGTCCAGGTCTAGTCCTATTTTAGTCCAGTCTAGTCCTACTTTGGTCCAGGTCTAGTCCTACTTTAGTCCAGGTCTAGTCCTACTTTAGTCCAGGTCTAGTCCTACTTTGGTCCAGGTCTGAGTCCTACTTGGTCCAGGCCTAGTCCTACTTTAGTCCAGGTCTAGTCCTACTTTAGTCCAGGTGTAGTCCTACTTTGTCCAGGTCTCCTACTTTGGTCCAGGTCTAGTCCTACTTTGGTCCAGTCTAGTCCTACTTTAGTCCAGGTCTAGTCCTACTTTAGTCCAGTCTAGTCTACTTTAGTCCAGGTCTAGTCTTACTTTAAGTCCAGGTCTAGTCCTACTTTGGTCCAGGTCTAGTCCTAGCTTTGGTCCAGTGTGGTAGTCCTACTTTGGTCCAGGTGTAGTCCTACTTTGTCCAGTGTAGTTCTACTTTGGTCCAGGGTCTACTTTGGTCCAGGTCTAGTCCTACTTTGGTCCAGGTCTAGGTCCTACTTTGGTCGTTCCAGGTCTAGTCCTATTTAGTCCAGGTCTATTCCTATTTTAGTCCAGTCCAGTTCTAGTCCTACTTTGGTCCAGGTCTAGTCCTACTTTAGTCCAGGTCTAGTCCTACTTTGTCCAGGTCTAGTCCTACTTTGGTCCAGGTCTAGTCCTACTTTAGTCCAGTTAGTCCTTAGTCCAGTCTAGTCTTACTTTGGTCCAGGCCTAGTCCTACTTTGGTCCAGGTCTAGTCCTACTTTAGTCCAGGTCTAGTCCTACTTTAGTCCAGGTGTAGTCCTACTTTGGTCCAGGTGTAGTTCTACTTTGGTCCAGGTCTAGTCTTACTTTAGTCCAGGCCTAGTCCTACTTTGGTCCAGGTCTAGTCCTACTTTAGTCCAGGTGTAGTCCTACTTTGGTCCAGGTGTAGTTCTACTTTGGTCCAGGTCTAGTCCTACTTTAGTCCAGGTCTAGTCCTACTTTGGTCCAGGTCTAGTCCTACTCCAGGTCTAGTCCTACTTTGGTCCAGGTCTAGTCCTACTTTGGTCCAGGTCTAGTCCTACTTTAGTCCAGGTCTAGTCCTAATTTTAGTCCAGGTCTAGTCCTACTTTAGTCCAGGTCTAGTCCACTTTCCAGTCTAGTCCTACTTTGGTCCAGTCCTACTTGGTCCAGGTCTAGTCCACTTTTGGTCCAGGTCTAGTCCTACTTTGGTCCAGGTCTAGTCCTACTTTAGTCCAGGTCTAGTCCTATTTTAGTCCAGGTCTAGTCCTACTTTAGTCCAGGTCTAGTCCTACTTTAGTCCAGGTCTAGTCCTACTTTGGTCAGGTCAGGTCTAGTCCTACTTTGGTCCAGGTCTAGTCCTACTTTGGTCCAGGTCTAGTCCTACTTTGTCCAGGTCTAGTCCTATTTTAGTCCAGGTCTAGTCCTACTTTGGTCCAGGTGTAGTCCTACTTTGTCCAGGTCTAGTCCTACTTTGGTCCAGTCTAGTCCTAGTCTGTAGTCCTACTTTGGTCCAGGTGTAGTCCTACTTTGGTCCAGGTCTAGTCCTACTTTGGTCCAGGTCTAGTCCTACTTTAGTCCTGCTTTCACTCTTCTTTTAACTTCTGTTCTGGTCTTTTGTCATTTTGTCACGTTGTTTTCCTTTGGCCTCTTCATGACACTATTTGTCTTTCTGTACAATGTATAAAAGATGCACTAGATAAGAGTTTAAAAAGGCCCTTTTCTTCTTGGTTACAGGATTATTGGATCATATTTAGGATCTGTGGTTTAGACTGATTCACCTCTTATTACAGTCATTATAGTGTATTAGCGTGCTAATCTTCTCCTCTTCTTCGTTCACGTCTCAGTCTCCTGTCTTCCTCTCTTCTCACCCCATCTCTTCTTGTTTTCTACCCTGCGCTTTCCTCCCTTCTCTTCTCTCTCCACCTTCAGTGTCCTCCCTCTCCCTCCATCTCTTCTCGTCCTCCTCATCCCGCCCTCCTTTCTTCCTCCTTTCTCCCCCTCTTTCGTCTCCTCCTCCTCCCCCTCGTCCTCCTCCCACTCCTCAGCTGACTTGGACCAAAACAAAGCTGTTCTTGTGTGTGCTCCGTGTTTGAAGTCTCCCTTTGGCTAATGATCGTCTGGGCTCGGGTCCTGTAACTCCGGGTACAAAGAGCAGAACGCGGGCTAATATTTCACCAGCTCTACAATGTAATGAGGTCCTGGTCTAGTCCGGGGTTTAGTCTCAAGTATTTTTAATGTGGTTTGCGGGCAACGATGTATACATTACTTTATTTAGTCTGTGTTTAGACCTGGTTTAGTTCTGGTCCT